>JAYMSH010000154.1:0-13776 GCA_036897905.1 Aragoa cleefii | reverse complement strand
AGTACATCTTTCTACATCCCATATTTTTATGCTACATTACAATTTCACTAAGTGTCTGTTTGCAAAAGTTTATAATTTTCAGATTCTGAAAAACTTATTATATATAAAACAGTGTTTGCAAAGCCAATTTCTCATAAATTGGAGTTAAAAGGACACTCCATAAACTCTTTTTGGTGAAACACGGTGATTTACAAAATGGTTTCTTAAAAACAGTTTATGGATATGATAATTATCTGCAAATATGCACTAGTTACATATCCAACACTAAAATCTGCTACATCAGTTACATCCCTCTACGACCCATTTCTTTTTTTATTTTTCTCATTTCTTTTTCAAACTTCATTTTCTTTCAATTTCATATGTTTTATAACAACAATTTAAATATACTTAAATTAAATAAAAATTCCATAAATACGAAAGAAAATTACGTTAAATTGGAAAAATTACAACACACTTGATTCAAAAGCGAAATATAAAAGAATTAAAAAAACTTATAAAAAAATCGACCTCCAATTTTTCAATAATATATTATAGATTTTCTAAATATAAAAGCAAACACACAAACACTTCGAAAAGACCGGAAGACAGGCCAAAAATGCAATAAAATTGATTTTTACAAAACAAAATCATGGATAGATCTTTTTGCAATTTATCATTATTTTGACTTTTTAAACTTTAGCGATTTAAACCTAAATATCAGTGATTAAAGCCTAAATATCAGTGATTTTTTCTGACGTGTAAACATCTGTTTTTTAAGGCTAAATATCAATGATTTAAAGTTAAATATCAGTGATATAACTTGAAATTTTAGATTTTAGAAATAAAATTTTGAAAGATTTGCTATAAGTGTTGTAAGAGATCCATATATAAAATAAACCACATCAATATGAGCCTATCAAAATACTCTTCTTAGTGAATGTGTCATATGCAAAACTAAAATGTATACCCTCTTTAAGATCACATTCCAACAAATATACCGAGTAAGGTTATTTCTACATGTTTTATGACCGCTCACCAGAAGTACGCTCAGTTCACATACACCCTTTTTTTACTACAAGAGTAAAACCAATAAGAGTTGCCATGTCAAGTGATAGATTGAAAATAATCAACATGCGAGTGATGTCATGTGGCCGTCTTTCATTTTGATGATGTCGAGTCTAAAAGATTTTGATAACTCGAGGTTCATAACCTGACAATCAAACCCATAATAAAAACAGAACATAGGGTCGAAGCAAAGAACAGTTTGCCGTCACGCCAGAGCAAAAGCAACGAAACAAGAACAATCTCAAGTTTCTTACCGGTAATCTAACCTTGCTCCGCCTTGTTCCTCCGCCGTCTCAACCACCTTATCTAAATCCCAACAAAATAAAACTCGTTACAAAAAATATTTCTCTCCAACAATGGCGGACGAAATCCAAACACGAACACACTCAAAACGAGGTTCCAACATGATCCACCCTGTCTCATTGGAATCGCCGGGACCTTCCGCCGCCGCTGCCCCGGTGGCGGCGAACCCTGACGGTGTTGTGTACAGAGATGTGAAGCATTTCAAGAAATGGTTTCCTTGGTTGATACCTTCCTTTGAGGTAGCTAACACAATTATGTTTATTGTTACTATGTATGTGAACAATTGTCCCAAGAATTCGGTTTCTTGTCTTGCTGGGTTTTTGGGGAGGCTTTCCTTTCAGCCCTTTAAGGAGAATCCTCTTCTTGGGCCTTCTTCCAATGCGTAAGTATCAATTCTTTTTTATTATGTTTAGCAAGAATTGGTTTTACTTTTTTACGTTTGCCTCTTTGTTCAATTGTAGCAGCAATGCATTGAGACATGTAGTCAGATAAATTAAAAACCTTAACTTACTTAGGTTTTATTGTAGATATGTTAGATAAAATGAAGTAGTCTAATGATTGATAGGGTAAACTAGAGGACGAAAAGAGAAAAAGTCAAAAATTTTGGGGGTGAAATACAAATAAAAAATTTATTTTGCCTTAGATTTTCGAACATGGAGGTGATCGCCCCCACATACCTCCCAGTTCCGCTCTGGACTATGACAACCACATAGCATATTAACAACTGTCCTGTCCCGTCACCCCAAATGAGCAATGATAAATGTGACAACAATCTTGTCCCGTCACCCCCAAATGAGCAATGTGACAACAATCTCGATGACAATAACAATTGTCATACTAATTGTCATCATCCTACATAATTGGGTGTCCTACTATATATTATTGTCCCTAGTATCTAATAAACAGATATGGTATATGCCCCTAGCATCTAACCGTGGTTAAGTAATAACTTCTTCCTTCTTATGTTGCCAATTTGGTTGATCTTATTCCTATGTCGTCAATTTGGTTAATCTTTTTTCTGGAAATGACATTTGAATCGATGTGGCACGATTCTTATGCGTAGGTTAGAGAAGATGGGAGCTTTAGGCGTGGCTAAAGTAGTTCATGAGCATGAAGGATGGCGCCTTCTTACCTGTATGTGGTTACATGGTGGAGTTTTTCATCTACTTGCCAACATGTTGAGTCTGGTAATCATTGGCATTCGGCTTGAGCAAGAGTTTGGATTTGTTATGTCTCCCCACGGGATAGTCTTACCATTGCTTTCACTCTTGTGAATTGTTTATTGTTGCTTCTGCTATAGTGGAGCATATCGTGATCATACTATTAACAATGCTGCTAAATTTGGTTCCGCTTATATCTTATGGCTCACACAATCAAACTAACTTCCCCTATTATAGCCTTATAGTTCACTTCAGGGTAACTTTCTTTCCAAGTCTATTACAAAATTAATTGCGTCTCTGAGACGGTTCTTCTATGATCACGATACTACGATTGCACTAACTCGAGCAAGAGATTATATTTCCTAGTTAAGTTGTGATATGGGTTGAAAATCCAGTTGGTCACGCATTGATGCGTTCTGCAATTGCCCAGCAGTGTGTATCGGTTTGCTTTACCTCATTTCTGGGTTCGGTGGAAGCATCATGTCCGCTCTTTTCAGTCAAGGAAACATATCAGTAGGCGCTTCTGGCGCACTATTTGGATTGCTGGGAGGAATGCTTTCAGAGCTTATTACCAATTGGACTATCTATGCTAACAAGGTATCTTATCTTGCTCCTCTTGCTTAAGGGCTGTTGAGATAGTGACACGTTTAATTATCCTCGTACATATCCTGCCATTTCCCCGTCTTTAACATTAGCTTCTCAAAAATCTGTTTTCAGGTAGCAGCTCTGCTGACCCTTGTGATAATTATAGTTGTCAACTTAGCAGGAGTCCTTCCTCACGTGGACAACTTCGCTCATATGGGAGGTTTTTTGTCTGGCTTTTTGCTGGGCTTCATTTTTTTGATCCGTCCACAGTTTGGATGGGTTAGTCAGAGATATTCGCCGGTTGGCTATTCTTCACAACCAGCCAAATCCAAGTTTAAGCGATATCAGCTGATACTTTGGGTGCTTTCGTTGATCCTTCTAATTGTTGGGTAAGCATAAATCTTCCCGCTGTATCTTTATATCTTCACGTGTTCTGATATCGTAGCGTTTAAATTCTTTCCATTTTTTGGACAACATAGAGAATATGGACACAAAGTATTAAGTCTTGGCCTAAACCATGTTACAACTTAGAATACTAGCAATCTTGTTTCACTATATTACCTTTTTGCCGAATTATGTGATTCTGTTTTGTCCCGATGATAGGTTCATCGTTGGGCTTGTCTTGCTTCTTCGAGGAGAAGACCTGAACGACTATTGTTCATGGTGCCATTATCTCAGCTGTGCTCCCACCTCTAGATGGAGCTGCAACACGCAGCCTATCTCATGTCAGGTGAAGAATTCTTCCCTAAAATTTATCGTGCAAGTATTCTTCTGCAAATGTGTTTGGCCTTATAATTTCTGGTATTATTGTTCGTCATGATATATATTGGACGTTGCAGGCTGATCAAACTGGGAGCCAGTATACATTGACGTGCTCCGACGGGAAACACAGGACGTACTCTCTCTCAAATCCGTCTGGGTCACAGATTCAAGGATTGTGCATGCAACTATGCAGATGATGCGGCCCAATATATTAGGTTCATTAAGATGAATGCTGTTTCTTCTATACATATACAGACACAGTTGTTTAGGCTGGTCGATTGTGGCGGCATTTCGATCCGGCTCTATTCATACATAGATTGAGGATCTTATTATAACATACCATTGTGGCATTGTATTTTTAGCCACTACAATCTTATTCTTTGTAATTGTTTCAGGTATATGAAATTGGAGCCCATAGATTTGTTGAAATGAACCTCAGGTTATCTTTACATACTCACATAAGACTTGTTCAAAAGGATGTGATTTATTACCTCATTTGGTTGGATATGTACTTTACCATCCACAATCCACATCATGAACATTGTGTTATCGTCCACATGGCATATATTCAATTATTAAAATTTGTACGGTCGAATTGTGTATGATTTGTTTCATTGAGTTTATGAGTTGGATTGAGATTGAGATTGATTGAAATTATAATTGATATCGATTCATCTCATTCTTAAGAAATTGGCGATTCTCTCCATTCATAATGTTCTTCCTGCCACACAAATTGTGGTTACGTTGTACCATCAATCCTTACATGCCTAAATTATTTAGGCTCATCCATCCAAATGCAAATTGATGAGGTTGTACTACATCTTAACTCAAAGTATAAGTTAGTAACGCACTTCAAATTAGTGAAACATATGCACAATTTACATATATTTTCTTTTTTACATATGAACTCGGGGAAAAAACGAGGAGGATGCGACCTCCTTTTTATCAGCTGCAATTTAGGCTAGCTAGGGTTTTTCCAAAAGTTAAAACATTTTTGCCATCTGTTCTTTCTTTGCAAGAGCAAGAGCGTCTGCACATTGGTTTCCTCCACATTTTGTATGCGTGAGAATCTCCCATTGAAGTCTTATAAAAGCTCCGCGGTCTTGAAGGAGCATGTGACATGGGTATGCCATAGTAGATTGCGATTGAACAACTTTCAACGCTACTTCATAACAGTCAATTCCACATTTTACTTTAGGTAGCATTAGATCCCAAGCCAAGTGAAGTCCTTCGCGCAAAGCAAGTAACTCAACAATATTGATCCACGCATTATAAAATTTCATGAAAATACACATCGAATGTGTAGTTCAAACTTTTTAAAGTAAGATATTAATCGGGCAGTTAAAAGTTGACCTTCGATATATTGGGCCGAAGCATATAGGGGTTTCAGGCCAGGATGAAGATGGGCCTAAATATATTGTCATATTTTTGTGGGAAATCAATAAAAATAAATGAAGAAAATAAATTATCCAACATTTATTATTTCCGACAAAGTGGTACGATGAACGGCAGCGCAATCCTCCGGTGTTGCACGGCGTCGCCGCCACTGAGATGCTGCCTCTACCACAGCTCTATCAAACTTCACTCCTCTTCTGCCTGCTTCTCAATTTACAGGCGACATCATTATCGACTTTCATCATTTGGCCGTGGTGGAAATGGAAGAGTCTCAATTCGAAAGTACTCTGCTCAGAGCCTGGTGGATATGGTCGTCGAAGAGCTCCAATCACTCAGTAAACGTGGTGGTGGAGTTCGCGCCTTAAACAAGTATGCCAGTATATTATTATTTGTGCATTTCCTTGTTTGAATTTCGAATTTCATCATCTGTTATTGATTTTTTTGTGTATGTATGAATTACGAAGAAAATCAGTTTCATAGCGAGTGAACTTGTTACAGAGCATTATTCATTGAAATTTGCATGTTAGCTGACTGCTCTGGCTCATCTATCTAGCATGTGTTTATATATAAGGAAATGAATGTTGAGAAAGTAGTACTCAGAGAATCTTACGTTAAATTTATTGTTTGAGGATAATGTTATTGGACAACGAAAATGTTGGAGCATCTGCAAAATGTAGTGACGAATTATATAGAGAGCTTTCGTGAAGTTTTTGCTCTACTTATTGGGACCTGCTTGAGCTTCTACTAAGAAATTTCATGTAAATATGTAGGCCGTGTCGAGTGTGTAGTTATTTGATATGATTGTAAGTGCTGAGAATTACTTGATGAAGCGAAATAGTAGTAGGAAGTTTCTGAGAACCTATACTTCATTTGTTAACTTAGATTTGTCGAGTAGTAACACAAATGTCAAAGATTGGGCCCCAGAGTCATCGTGGTGGTTTTTGGTAGAAACATGTGAATGAGAAGGCTAAAGAGCGTCTCTTATTCAATTTCGAATTCTGGGGGGGTGTCACTAGAATGACATGGAAGTCTGACAGGCGTTATGGATAAGAGCAGACAATACTAAGTGCGTGACACAGGAATTCAGGGGTCAAAGGTTTCGCGTAGCTTTCCAACTGATACATGTCAAGGTAGCATTTAAAGTGCACCTTCATGGTCGATCTCGCATGTTCAGACCTGCAAACAACGTTGCTGCTAAGTGTAACTTCATACGGCATCGACACGACATATAATCTATCACATGACACCATAGCACTGTGCATGATCAGGATAGTGTCTTGTCTGTGTTACATGCCCTGTGAAGTTCGAACTTCCACACTGGCCAACCTTGGTTTGCAGGTCGGACGGACATGTGACCTTGAAGGTGTACCTCAGTAATACCTTGACTGTGTAGCTTGAAGGTGTATCTTTAAAATGTATCTTGAAGGTGTGGGTTGACTCCTTGGAGAGCTACTGTAATGTTTTGACTCTTCAATTCTTGTGCCACATACTAAGGTCTATCCCTAATAATAGTATGAAATTTAACAGGAATCAGACAAAGGTGCAGGATAGATACTCTGCTAGGTGGCAATGCTGATGAATTAATGTATGTTTAAGTCATTTTCCATGCATGGCTGAATTGGAGATGTATAATAAAAATTGCAGATTGGAAGTGAAAAGCAATGAAGGGCTTCATGAAAATAAGTCGCGGAAGCAGGTTTTGCAGAGAGGCTTACTGTTGGAGTTTAAGAAAGATGCAGAGAGGGTAATGCTAGCAGTTGCCCAGAAACCAGATGGCAAAAAAAATTGGATGGTTTCTGATCAGGTTCAATAGAAACAGCTGATATGGCTAGGTTTTTTACGTCTGTCTTCTCTTTGGCTCTTTGCTCAATCGCTATTAGGTGTTTGTCACTCAATTGCATTTTTATTTGGCTCTAATATGCAGAATGGTGTTGTGACATCTATTAAACCACAACAAATAACTTTCATTGTTCCCGGTGTTGAAGATTTTGATCATGAAGAGATTTCAAACTTCATCCAGAAAGCTCAACACACTTTGGTCTGCTACTCCTGCATCTCTCCTGTAAATTACATTTCTTTTGTATAGGTTCACATTTTCTAAAATATGTTGCATTTTGCTTTCAGGACCCAACATTGCTTGAATTTGCTTGGATGGAGCTTCTCGAAGAGAATAAATCAGTGACGGTGGAGGAGCTTGCTGAGGTATACTTTACACTTCATTATTTTTCTATCAGAATATTCCTCCACTGACACCATTTCTTTCTAACAGATGATTTTTGGTTCTGCGGAACCTCTTGAAAGCTATTCTGCGCATCTTTTGCTGTCGATGGACGGCATATACTTCACAGCTGAGAACAAGGGCTCAGTTTCTGTTTTTGTGCCTAGATCTGCCGTTCAGGTCTGTTTAATCTTATTGAAGAAACTAATGTTTAGCAATCAAAATCTGTTTTGGATTCAGTTGGGGCATGTTTAATGTAAATGTATACTACTAGTTTGCGTCAAAATGGAATATAAAATATTTATATCGACGTTCTAGGTTGAAGAACTGACACGAAGGAAGCTTGCCAAAGAGGCTGCGGAGAAGGAACTTGAAGAATTTGTGAACTCCCTAAAATCTGCTAGGAATATGCCTCTGAATGCTAAGCCGCCAAAATCTACATGGATATCTGGAGAGAAAAACCGGAAGAAGATAGAGTCGCTTCGAGCATATGCTATTGACAATTGCTGGGATGAAGATGAGAAAAGGACTGTTGGGACGGTAAACTTGTTTGACTCTCCTGTCTGTGTCATTTACTTCAAATATCTATGGAGCTTTGAATAACAACATTTGGTCCTTTTCCAAATGGTAAATCCCAGCCAGCTACATTTAGCTTGTGTGAAGTAGGTGTAGTGACGTAGTGTGATGCTAATGCTGCATTTTTATTGAACTGTAAGTGTAACAGAAGCGATATCATGCCCCTGCTTTACTTCTGCTAGATTCTGAAGGCCATGGGACTTTCCAAAACAGCATCAGCAGCAGTGGATCTCCTTATTAATATTGGATATTTCCCGGTGCATGTCAATCTTGAACTTCTAAAGTCATATATCCGCACTGAATATCCAGAACATCTTCTAGTAGCTGCTGAAAGTCTTCTTGCAGAGTCACCTGACCTGGATGAGGTATTTCAGTTTTTGTGATCCAGCAATTGCAATTCCTTTGGACTGCACTACTTCAGGATTTCTGTTTCCTTCTTAGGACATTGAGTAGATGCTTGAGACTTGGAACTGGTATCTAGAGAAATAAATATGCACTATCCTATTTGTATTTAACCGGGTTTCTTTTCTTTTTTTCGGTAAGGCTGACAGAAAAGATCCGACTCACCTCAAGGTTTACGCCATTGATGTTGATGAAGCTGATGAGGTAATGTTTTATTATCCTTACTGTTGCTTTGGCATGTTTCCTGATTTGAGATTTCTAGGAGATACTTTTTGAAACTGTATACTTGAGGAACTTTTGGTAGAAAAATGCTAATAAACGGGTGTTTACAGCTTGATGATGCATTGAGTGCAATGAGGCTTCAGGATGGTCGCATAAGGGTTTGGATCCATGTTGCAGACCCGACAAGCTTAGTTCAACCAGGCAGTGTGATAGACAAGCATAATTTGCATATGTTCAATACTAATTTCTAAGAGTGAGATGATGCGAATTCTCATTTAGTATTTTATCTGTAGAGAGGCGATGATGAGGGGAACTTCTGTATTTTTACCAACTGCCATTTATCCGATGTTTCCAGAGAAGCTAGCAATGGAAGGCATAAGTTTGAGGCAAGGAGAGCAATGCAAAGCTGTTACAGTTTCCGTTGTGCTGCATTCTGATGGCGGGTATGTTTTTGTGTATGATATCTTAAACAGATGTCCGATAGTGTAGAAGAGAAAGTTAGATTAACAGTTTCAAATTACTTTTTAGATTTCAAGTTTTAACTAAAAAAGTAAACTTGAACACCTTGGTCGACGATTTTCTGGAGAATGGAAAGCAACAAGAATTTTCTCTCACTGTGTACCTTCTCCGTTTCTTTGTTATATTTCCTAAGTTGGTTTACTAGTGATGCATAAAATGCTACATCATAAATCAACTCTATTGATACTTTCTGTTTGAACATATTATGTTTCTAAGTAGTATTAGTATAGAATGATAAAGTTTGACCTGTAGATATTACTACACAAATTATATAGTTTCAGGCTATTTGAGTTGTATAGAGAATAACTTATTGTCTTGTGGTTCCTGTCAACACATCATTTATTAGCGTTCTTGAGATTGTTTAGTATACAGGAGATACCTTATCATCTTGTGGTTCTTGTCAGCACATCACTTTTGTGACATTAAACTGCAGCACCTTTAAGAGAATTGATCATCTGGTCCTGTTTGACCCTTAGTTGCTCATTTCTTCATCAATATGCAGAACCATACTTTATACAAGTGTTACAAAAATTGTATTATAGTCATTGGGTGTGAATGTCCTAATGCTATTTGATTTTGAACAGTCCAACATGCATCTCATTATGCAGGCTATAACAATTCTACTGTTTCAATTTGCTTAGCATTGCAGAATACTCAGTTGAAAACTCTATTATCAAACCCACCTATATGTTGACTTATGAGAGCGCAACAGAACTTCTCCATTTGAACCTCGAAGAGGAGGCTGAACTAAGACTTCTTTCCGAGGCTGCTGCACTCCGCTTGCAATGGCGTCGAGGACAGGTCAGCAATGTTAAAGCTAGACATCGTTTAGACTTTTGACATTAAGTACATAGTTCTTGTTGGTTTCTTTTCCCTGAACTTCGGGGTGTGTTTCATGTAAAATTTTGAAATCTGCCTCATCAACTATCTTATTGGAGCCGAGCTTGGTAACATGAGCTTGGTGACCAAGTGGGACATGAAGGTTGTTGGACATTGGTCTGGTCCACCAGGCTGGGTGCTAATTACTGGCCCGCCCATTCCAAGTGGAGAGTTGGCCCATGCGGCTCAAGCGAAGGCTTGGGATTCTTGGGTCTTAAAGTGGAGGGAACCGCACGAGGCTGGTTCCACAGAGCAGTGACAACTTTCCGCTCTTTGTAGTGGGGGGAGGTTTACGGGCCGCTACCTCTCGAATCCGACAAAGCTTTGTGGACCGTTCTCAATTGGACAACAACCTTTAAAAAAAAAATTTAATTTATTGGATCATTGGACATCAGTTTATCATTAGCGGTGTCTTCATCCATTGTGCCTGATGCTCGAGAATCGCATCTATTTTACTTATCATCCATGTGGAATACCTTATGCAGGGTGCTATAGATACATCTACAATAGAAACAAGAATCAAAGTGACTAATCCAGATGACCCAGAGCCCTCGATCAAGTTATACTTGGAAAATCAGACAGATCCCGCAATGCGTCTTGTATCAGAGCTAATGATACTTTGTGGCGAAGTCATAGCAACTCTTGGCTCTTCCAACAAACTTCCTTTCCCTTATCGTGGGAACCTCAGTCGAATGTTGATACATCTGCTTTTGCTCATCTCCCTGAAGGCCCCGTGAGGAGTTCTGCTCTGGTTAAAATCATGCGAGCTGCTGAAATGGACTTCAGGAAGCCTGTGCGACATGGAATTCTTGGACTTCCTGGTTATGTTCAATTCACATCTCCCATCCGCAGATATATGGATCTTTTGGCGCACTATCAGGTACTCCATTATGTTCAGAGTCTCAGATATGCAAGTTATTGTGTATAATGTGGTAGCTCTAATCTAATACTTACTTTGGCTTTACAAAGGATTGGGAAAAATGGAAGTAGGACCCCATTAGAGATTATTTTGCTATCCATTTGTTCAATATTACGTTGTTATATTTACCTGATTGAATTGGAGTCTCTTTCCTTACTGATTTTGTAGTTTCTGTCATTTCTCAGTTATGCACATTAACATGCATGTACTAATTAAAATGCATTAAAATCTGGTACGAGTGACCTAATAGCTTGTTTTACTAATTGCTTCTTATATATCAAGGTGAAAGCTTTTCTTCGTGGAGATTCTCCTCCCTTCTCAGCAGGACAACTTGAAGGGATGGGATCTATGGTTACCACAAACTTCAAGGTAGCAAGAAGGCTTAGCAATGACAGTTTGCGGTATTGGATAATAGAATATATGAGACGACAGCCACGAGCAAAGAGATTTTCTGCTCTGGTCCTTAGATTCATTAAAGATAGAACTGCAGCCATACTTGTGCTTGAGGTATTGATGTGACATTACTAAAAGTACCAACTTCGAATGGAATTTAATTTATGTTATTCTAGCCTTAATTCTTCCAGTCTTGCATAAATTTTTATAATTAAATCTTTGGGTATGAAATATGCTAATGCCAGTTAATGTGATGACTGATGACTGAATTTGGAGTGGAAAGATGTTTTTCAACAAAATTGCTGAGAAGGTGAATAATTTGCTCAAGTTTTAGATAAAATATGATAAGTTTTTTTATGTGGACTATAAAATGGTATATTTATGTTCTACGTTTGAATCACGATATTGTGCTCGTGTCTTTTGCAGGTTGGGTTACAAGCTTCTGCATGGGTATCAATCGGTGTACAAATTGGTGATGAAGTAAAAGTTCAGGTGGATGAAGCTCATCCTCACAATGATGTTATTAACTTTAAGGAGGTTCAAGTAAGTTTGTAGAGGGACCAATACTTAAATTTCACTAACTAAACCCTTACAAGATGGAAAGTACAGAACACCTCGCGAACACTGCACCCCCAGAAATGATGTGGCGTATATTATAATGCAGTAGATGCAAATGGCATGATCATAGGTTGAATGTGCAAACAGCTCCTGCCACTGCCATAAGATGCTAATTGAGAAAAGGGTAGATGCAACGTGCAAGATGAACAAGGGTTTACTTAGCGTTACAAATTTGCTTAAGCTTATGCTGAGGTGAGAAATCTGAGCAAGCTTTCAGGTAATGATTCATTCAGGGGAGTTTGCCACCCGAAGATATGAGGTTTCTTACGCCAGTTTTTACGACGATATGGTACTTGGATTCAATTGTAGTGGCATTGAGGCATGAATTGTATAGAAAGGAGTGTATTCTACTAGTCCTTCCGCTTGCCGCCTCCATATCTTTCTGTTTAGTTTTGGGGTGGATAGATGACTTGTGCTGGTCAATGTGACCATAGTTTTATATTTTACTGCATGTACAGGGTCCGAACTGAACCTGTATGGTCCTTGTAGACCAGCCATGTACCCATTTTTATAATCACGCCAGTATGTTTCTAAACATACAAGTTTGACTTGTGCTGCTTGGTAGTATAGTGGATTAAAATTACGGTTTCGAGGTTCATCTCGAATCTTCAAAAAAATTGAGATATTACGGAAAAATATCAGAACTTTTCATAATGTCTCGAAAATAAAAATAAAAAATTAATAAAAGAGAAATTTCTTTAAGTGTTTAACAGTCTCGAAATTTTATGTTACCTTCATCTTGATGAGTTGAAAAACGGAACGTCCCGGTACTTTTCAATCAATCTCCCTAAGATTTTAAACTATTCGTATCTATTTAAATTCTCCGTCTGTTTTTAGAAAATGAAAAGAAAGAAAAAAATATAGGCAAGAATCATACTTCTTCCGTTCTTGATAACTGGAGACTTTGAAGTTGTACAGATTTAAGACATAATTATGTATGGTTAAAAATAAATGTGAGAATGATTGTGTTGGATTTGATTGTATTGTGTGATTGAAATTGAATGATTATTACCATATATATAAATGTTCATAGTTCTCCAAGACAGTTCGGAACGAAAATGTTCTCTAGGTCTTCGAGATAGAGAAAGTATCATTTGGTGATATTATATCATAATACATTTTGGAAAAGATAAATAAAGAAATCCTCATGAAATGGAAAGATTAAGAAACGCTGCAATGGGATGTGCTGGTATTCCAAATGAAATTCCTATATTGTCTTTTTCTATCTTTTCTTAATCAATGCATTGGTCCGGAAAGTGAAGATTAGGTATATCACAAGGAAAGCTAATAGCGCAAACTGATATTGAAAATTATTAAAACACGATTTTTAGAATATTTGCATGTGCATGTAGATCCCAATGAACAAACAAACACTCCAAGTCAAAGCCATATGCACTAAGACGAGACAATGAAGCAGCACTGCTAATTACTCCGACATTAGAAGAAAACCAGCTGCTCTTGGATTACGTCGTCACTATTCTATTATCTTTGACTTTTACCAGCCAGCTGATCATATGTACCACTGGTACAAGATCACTTTGAGAAAATAATACTCCTTCCTATTTATTTTAATTGTCGTTTTAGAGTATTTATATAACAATTAATGTTTTACATTAATTTACTCACTTATTTCAAGTTTTGTCACTGTAACAAACTCCTTTTATCTTTCATTCATTGGTCAGCCGTTGTTTCTTTCTGGCTTTGGTGCACATTAATTAATAATGTAGTAGGGGTAATCAAGGGATATACATTATTCTTTAAAATCTGTGATTTAAATTAAA
>JAYMSH010000153.1:0-13782 GCA_036897905.1 Aragoa cleefii | reverse complement strand
TTGCCTTTGCCGTTGATCCTAGTAATAGGACTTGAACCTGTGACCATTAGGTTAAAAGCCCAATGCTCTACCAACCGATCTATACACCAGCATCCCTTCGACCTCTGAACCCGAATCAAAACCTGCTCTCTTCCAGACCAAGCTCGCAGAAATGTTGACTTCCTCGGCAACGCCGATCCTACCAGAGAGGAAATTCGAGCTGCACGGACAGACCAGTCCAACGTTTGAACCAATCTGCATCCTTCCAGAGTTGTAGACTGGACTGGTCTCCTCCCGAAGGTTTGAGATCAGTGATTAGTCTAATAAAATAATTGACCAGCTCCAAATAGTTGAATGATTAGGAGTATCGGTAGCGAGCAACCGTTTGTATTGGATCCTTCCATTAAGGATACAAGATTCCAATTTTTTTAAGATTTTCATTTCCGAGCATATTGGGCTTGATGTTATGGCGAAGAAACGGCTTCATATTTCACAACTCTTATAGTATTTGTTGCCCATCTTTCTTCGCCCTTCCTAGGCCCTTGGAACTTGTTAATAGACCAAGAGTGTAGATCCTAAAACATCCCTTTCAGTAGAGCAGAACCCCATTCTTTCACCGAAGCCTTTTTTGATCTCCAGTAGCCGGGAAGGGGCCTAGAAATGCCTACTACTATACCACACTACACTTGGCTCTATAGTATGTATTACATTGGCTTGTTTGTTTTGTTGTGGTGTGTTTTTACTGTATCTTTTCCTCTTCCATTGTCGATCTCATTTGAATTGATGGAATCGTGAGTGATTACGAAGCAGAGAGATTGACTTTCTGCACATTTGATATAATGAAGTTGATCACAGTTCTGTGGATTTCTGCGGCTGGAAGAAGGAATTCTGGTTTACACTTAATTACTAGGAACACACGTAATACTAGCTAGCTCCTGTTTCATCTCCATGATGAACACATCGTCGAAATCTTAACAGAAATAACAAATCAGACCCAAACCAAAAGCATATATAGTTTACGTGAAATACAACTATACAAGCTGGTATTATAGTAACACGGCGGATTAAATAAGATTGGAAAGAGAAGTAGATAAGATTGTAAACTGAAGTGTTGATAATTTGGAGAATATTGATAAGCGCATAGGTTTTACTTTTGCTCCTCCTTTTCACCATCTGGAAAAGGTGAAACTAAACTCCGAATGAAGATACCAATCCCATCGTGATCTTCCAACTTCATCTGCGAGCGCCTATTAAGAATTGGTATTTTGGATTGTAAATATAAAAGGAGGATTCTTGATGAAGCAAGACTTCACCATAGCTCGATATGCACAAGGGCGAACGTATTCCGCATGACGGCTTACCAAGATAAGGAACAGTCACCACTTTACACCAAGATTCTTGTACTCCATACTCTTCATAACCCAAATTTCCATGCCAGTTTCGGGGTTATCGACATGATATAGCACACGGAGGCATCCTTCCAGCGCACACAATGCCAGATTGAAATTTGAAAAATAGTATCTCAAGTACCCTAGAAGACACTCCCTAAATCTAAAGAAACCATAATATTCGAACCTCCATCACAATCCGTCCCGTCCCAATGAAGCTTTCCGTTAACAAATACTCCTTGACCGCCAAAATATCCACGATCATGAAGGTTATCCATTGTTTTCCATGAATTCGTCTTCAAACTATATAATCTGACAACCTCATCGCAATCACAGCACAGCGTCTGTGATGGCATGCAAGCCTCAAGACGGCCAAAACCTTGTAATTGTCGTTAGACGCCAAAACCTTGTAATCGTCGTTAGACTCGTCAAAACCAAACCCCTATGCAGATTCGATTAAATAATAATTGTCCAACACATTAGGCAATTTTCGGGACTTCCCAGTAGAAAGGTTCCACAAGATAAAATCCCCGCCTGCGATGCAACATAAACCATTACAACAACACACCACACGGTAACTCTTATAACCAGTCACTGGGTAATGAAACAGAAACGGAAGAACATCATGAGTGGTTGAGTTTTCAGAAAACAGGGAGTCAACAGGACAGTGGCTGATGGTGTAACGCGAATTTAACCATGACACTAAAACAATGCTGTGATCGACGAGACCAGTGGAACTATTATTATCCTTCAATGCTGATTTTTGGCGGTGAGTTTTGGCCAACCGTTGGCTGGAGATAAAAGAGCACCATGATGTCGAGACGCACCTAAATCTCAATAGAGATCTGACGGGGAGCCATGAACAGATATCTCCGACCATCTCTTCAGGGAGACTGGAACCCGTTCAAGAATGATTTTTTTGCTCATCTCCATTGTTTTCTGTCTCTCTTTGATGAGTGATTCAGGGTTGCCATTTGCTACGCAGCAAGGGTTTTTGTAACATTGGGGCGTACAGAATCATGAACCTCTTAATTAAATACATATACGAGAGACTGATTTTTTTGCGAGACTGCCAAAGATACGTCATATGTACCATCCCAAGAAAGAGAAAAAAGAATATTAGCTAGATAAGGAATCAAAAAATAAATAGATAAATAAATATCATCCTCCATTATAATTTTACTTCTATATTCAAAATATTACATATTTTTGATAAAGCTGTCATTCAGAAACTAATGGATTATCAAAAGTCTTAATAACATGCTGTGCAGATATACCGGACATGGATTCTTTTCCAACGAGTATATAAGGTAAAAAAAATCTCAATAAAGTGAATATAATATCATTTTTTTTCGATAAACCCAAATATGGGTGAAGTCTAGGTATTTTTTGAGTAATTTATCACGTAAAACTTTCTATTCTGCTAATCGGGTGTTTTGCGATGCTGGTACAGCCTCAGTCCCTGGTTTCTGGCAAAAAAAATTCGGTGAGGGAAAATCCATGATCGTACTATGCAGAACATTGACATATTTGCTTCCCTTAGATGGCTGGACCTCTTCATGTTAAAATACAGATGGATAACCGCGGGAGGGAGATGTTTTTCAAAGGTTACAACGATTTCATTTGCTACGCTTCTTGGCTTCGCTGTAGAGGATAACTCCGAAGACTGTCAGAGTATATCCAAGCATTCCTGTAACGGAGACAGGATTCCTGAATATCAATATAGAGATCACCACTGCTACTGCCCCTTTTGCATTCCCAAGGACCTGAGAGTAAAAACATCATGTTAGCACCCAGAACACACACACACACGAAAGCGAAATGAAAAAACATGTGGCAAATCAATGTGAATTTTGACCAGCCAGGGGCCATCTGAGACGTAATGTTGCTTGAGAAATTCTAAAGAGGTCACACGAGGTCAGATAGCAAAATAACATGTCCAAATGTTGCTGAGCATAAAAGCATTTGGTTGGTGGTAGAGGGTAGAATACCAGAAAGTTAAGAGAACACCACCGAAGTTTTCGATTGTTTTGGCCATGTAATCCTTTCCGGGCGCACTTCTGGTGTGCACATAACCAAATTAAGAATCTCAACTATATTCTATTGAATCCCTTAAGTTTGTTATATTAACTAGAGCCCTGCATGCATTTCAAGAACGGTAAGGACCTCATTTGTCTTAGATTTTAATGATACGTTGAAGTTTCATATGTTCGATTTAGCTCTCTGCGAAAATTACAGCAACTGTATAACCCGTTCTAACCACCCGTTGCATAAATCTTCTCCAATAAATATCATCACTTTAATAAATTTTGATTCAAATCTGAAGAAATTAAATATACAAGAAAATAGTCTTTGCAGTTTCTTATAAAACAGGACATAAATCATACATGTATTTTCACAAAAAAGCAGAGGTTAAGAATGGGAAACACAAAATCACCAGAAAGGCTCACATAAAGAATGTACTTCGACACGGGTAGAGACATTTCTCTAGCACATCTATAGGATAAAGTAGAATTTACAGAAAGGCTCTCAGCAGGAATGTAGTTCTACATGGATAAATAGGCAATGGCAGATGTTTCTTGAATGTAAAGTTAAAAAAAGGAAGGAGGGGGGAGAAGAAAACAAAGTGAAAATTAAAAAAATAAATGGAGATAAAGGTATTATTATTTCTTCGTTTGTTTCTAAAATTTCGCCTTTTCTTTTTTTTTATCTTCCTACTCGAGAAACATGTGCTAGTGTATGCCAAAAAAATAAAAACAAAAAAGGGAAATTATGTCAAAATCTCAATTTTCAGGGTATAGGACTAAAATCGGACGAATTACCACAATATAAGACTAAAAGTGGACGTGTTTACTTTGAAGGACTACAAATAGACGCTGGTTACTTTCCAGGACGAAAAATGAAATTTCCCCCCATAAAAGGGTAAATCGGGATGTAATGTAACTACTACTACTTACACTTCAGATAAATACAAGGAAGTTGCCCAGCCTTATAGTTCTATCATGAGTTGATCCACTTCATCATTATACATTAAGGAAAAGCCAGAATACTTGTTAACGTTAAGATAAAGAAACAACATGCAGCTAAGGAACACACCAGCACACAAAAGGACAAATAAGAGATATGAGAATACAGATAAATGATTCAAGCAGCAGAAGTTACATGGTGCACATGCTGTCATCGTAAACATAATGGCAAATTCAGATCAGAAGATTACATGCAATCAGGGAAAGGAGCTAGCTATTGAGATGAAGTGACAAGTACCTGAAGAGTTAGAGCACTGGTGTGCTTTGTGACCAAAAAGTTGGTCAAATTTACAAAATACGCAAGTGCGGAATTGAACAACAACAACCAGATAATTCTGATATCTTCTCTTGCTAGTGCCAATGTGATACCAACAACGTTTTCTTCCATGAAGAGCGTGGCAGGAAGTAGAAGGACAACAGCTATGGGGGCCATGTACAGAAGCAGATTCATGGAGTTCAGCCTTTCCCTTCAAAGTAAAAGAAAAACTTTCAGATTCAATTAACAATTACTACTAAACAACGACAAGATAAAAGACAATTCAGAAAGTAACAATTATTACCCTTCAGAAGAAAGCAAAATTCCCTGAACAACTGATTTTAGCGCTCTTGCTGCCGTTGCACCAACACACATGATAAATCCAAATAAATGGAAACTCGGCTCACCCTAATACATACAAATGAAGAGCGAATCAGACATTAGATTAAATTTCACCTTGACATCATCGTGAAAACAGATAACAAATCTCTAGCATCCACAACAGAATACATTTACATGGTTTCTTCAAAGATCCCCAAATAGGCACAAGTAACTTCAAAGGTCTCCAAATAGTTCTTCCTAAATTCATCTCAACAAAATCACCTTCCACTAGATCGAATAAGCTGATTCTGAGAATCAATCAAGACACTAAAAATCAGTTTTTTCAGCGTTTTCAGTTTATTTTAACAATCTAAATAAAAGCATAAGCTGTTTAGTGCTTATGCTACGAATAAGTAATGACCAGTTTACAAAAATCAGTTGCAAACAGGCACTAGACAAAAGTAATTCCTTCTAATACTTACAAACACAACATCTTGCTAGCTATGAACATGCAATTCAAAGAAAAACTAACAAAATACTTAGTTATGACTAACAGAATACGTGCGAAATTGAAAACAAACAAGCACACAAAACAGTGGATAATTAATTCATAGCATTTCATACCCCACTGGCAATGACAACTCCAGTAACAACCGGAATCAGCGTCATATACGTCAACCACGCCTCTCGCTTAAACGTAATCAAATACGCAAACACAGCCGTAAAAAACGGCGTCGTAGCACCAATGGCCTGGTTAAAGCTGACCGGCAGGTATTTGAGCGAAATGTTACCACTAACAACAGAAGTACAGAAAATGAGACTGAGAGCAGAGATCTTCATGAACTGAACCCTAGATCTTATAGTCTGCATCGGGACCATCTTCATCCAGGCAATCGCGATGTAGCTGAGCAACGAACAAGCCGTCATGTGACACATGGTTAGGAAAATGGGGTACTTGAATCCGTAATTGCTGAGCAAGTACTTGTTTAATAGTAAAACCCCAATGTTGGATGAGTACCACGCCGTTACCAGACCGATCGTGAAGAATCGGCCTGATGATTTCATTGCAGACATTGGATCGATATTCGAAGGGGAATTGGGAGTTAAATGGATCTAAGAAGCATTTGCGTGACTCAACGGATCTGATTGAGCATCATTTTCTTTCACCCCCAAATGTAGAGTTGATGATTGAAATCAGGTGTATGTATATATAGTTACATTACAGCTTACAGAGATATATAAATACACAGAAGAAGAAATACATGGACGGAATGTGATCTTCAAGGTCTAAAGGAAATGCGTGAGCATCATCTTGTAGATGTGTGAATGCGTGGGGAGGGGAGTGGTTTGTTTTGTAATGAAGGAAGTCTTTATGATTAATTAATTACTTACTTTTAGGAATTTGATTAAGTTTAGGATTAATGTCATTACTTTCCTATATTCAATGAAGAAATCATCTGCAGCGTAATAGCAAAAGGAATACGAGTGAATGAGTATTTGGGGCCTGTAAAAGGATACTTCAGAGCAGAGTTCCCACCATTCTTGCAGAGCTCGCCTACGCAAAATGCTGCATTCCTTCTGTTGGTTTCATCGGGTGATCCTAATTCTTTGAGTACAAGTTGCATCACAGCCTGAAAATGGTGCCAGTATCTCATAAATGAATTTCCGTGTTAGAAGAAACTAATAAGAAGTGGACATATAGAGTTTCTCAAAAATTACATCAACGTAGCCAGCAATTGGAGCACCCATATGCTGGGCAACTTCTGCAAGGGTTGCAACGACCATTGTCCTATCTTGTGGTGGGCGTGATTGTTTCTGTGATAACAAAAAACAAAATCATTAGAACCACAACAAGTACGGATGTAACGGCATTCATAGAGCTATACAGAGACCAGGAGCTCACTAACCGCAAATTTCATTAAAGGATCAAACATCTGAGAAAAGATGGGTGCAAATTGAGCACCCATTGCTTTTGCAAATGCTGGAAGCAGGTCAGAAACTGCATCCATGAGCACTTCATCATGCTCAGTATCTTCCTCATCAATCTCGCAGTCTGATTCCATCTGCTGACAAGCAGACTCCTCGTGGAGTAGCACTGAAGTGACTTCAATAAGCCGTGGCATGTCTAAAGCCAGAAAATAGAGAGACCATCAGTATCTTAGTTAATTAGCACCAGGATAGACATGAAGGAGAAGGTGAAGTTTCACAACTTACAAGGCTCCACAGCCATGTATCCAAGATCCTTGATGATCTCGGCGGCGCTTATACAGGCTTGAGCAACAACTTCCTTGTCATCATCTTCAGTCATTGTTTTGATATAAATGTTCATCACAGTGTCTATTGACAAGAAACCAAAAGTAACTTAGTTAAGAGCTTGGCAAATAGATATCCTGAACATATAAACTGTGTTTAAATAACCATTCTCACCGAGAGCCTCTTTTGTTTTTTCAATTCCTTCCTGCAATAAAATAACATTAGGAAATCTCAAAAACCAGAAGATCTCTAGCATAAATAGATATAACACATAATGGTAAACTACAAGCTTTACTAAGTACTCAACACTTGCTCGCACATCAACAAGATAACTATCCTACATAGTACTACTGGAAGAGTGCAGTTGAGTGGTTTTTAGACTGCAGCAAAGTAATTTTTAAAAAAACTCACATTGTGATTCTGGATAACTGCTTGCATGGCTGTCAAAACACCTATCATTACACGTAAATCAAAAGTAAGACCAAAAGTTCAACATCAGTGAAGAGTTGTAGGCATTAGGTCAGCCAAAATACAGTGACATGGGGGATCGGACCAAGATGTAAACAGTAAGATTACACATGATGTACATACACAAAATTGAAAGAAGGAAAAAAGCAAATGTCCAGAGAAGCCAACTTCCCTTTTTGAAAATCACCATCACATACTTTCTACTCTTATTAGGTTAAAAGTTCTGGAAATGTCAAAATATCTATTCACATCGTGGGAAAATAACCACATAATATCCGTGATACTATCAAATATCAGAAAATAACAAGAGTTGTCCAGGAGACCATGTAAATGTGTGATTTCAATGAAGCCTTAACACGTTAGATATGCATATTGCTTGCATAGCAACGGGGCGTATGCCTGTATGGACCATAAATTCCAACAGAAAAACCCATGTGAATTAAGAGGATTCTAAATGACAAAGACAATCAGCATGAGTCTCCAGGAGAATCGTGTACGTGTGTGGTTTCAGGCATGTATATATTCCTTGCATAAAAAAGGGTGTGTGGACTATAATTTCCAAGGGAAGAATATAAATAAACTCACTCTATAAATTAGAGGATTCTTGATGAAGTCACTAACCAAAACCATTAAGGATGATTAGCTAGATAACATATTAAGCACATTAGAACTATCTATCACTCACATTTTAGAGAAGTCATTGCCTGAAGTCGAACATCCTCGTGAAAGTATGTGGAATGTCTGACTAATATTTTCAAAGTCTCCTCTATGTATCTGTATTACAGTTAAGGCTTCCAAACGTGTAAGAGTTTCCATTTAGGAGGTTTAATGCATATATTTATATGCAGTTTAGAGGATACAGTTGAATGAACTCTTTGTGTGCAGGGCAAATAAGCCGAGAGCTTGAGTAGCAGCTGCTTTTTCATCCAAAACACCTGTTCTCACACTAATATTTCGCACTCTTGGTTCACCATGTGCTTCATCATCAGATATTCACATTTTCATCCTCGTCTGAATCATCAATATTCACGGCAGATCCATCATCAAGGTTGCACGAGGAAAAGGTCAGGGGAACTACGTGGGGGAGGTACTGCACAAGTTTCCATGAATACCTTTAGACATCAGATGCATATGCACATATAATAAACATTCACAGAATAAATGCTACCTGAGCGAATCCATCTTCCAGAAGTTCCGCTATATTACTGAAGAATCCATGAGTGTACTCCCGGAGCTCACTGAACTCCAAGCCAAAACCCTGAAATATAAATCACTATATCAAAATTTCTATGATAATATAACAACAAAATTATGGATGTTCACATCTAGTGAATCATTACAGATATTGCAGCTTCAATGAAGGCAGGTAAAATTGGTTCCATCCTTTCCCTCCCGACAGACATTGCGACTATCCCAGCCAACTCAGTAGCTCTTGCTCGTGAACGGAGGTCCTCGTCATTTGTAAGCACCATGAAGATTTTCACCAACTCAAGAACCCTTTCTGCATATGGGACAAAAGCTTGTTCTGCAGCAGTAGCAACTGACCCAATGGCAGACTGCAATAAAAAGGCCATATGTTTATAATGATAGAATTTAATTGTTAGATTGCTAGTGCACTGAGCTCTTACCATGCATGTTTCTTGCAAATTACGGGGACTACTTTGAAGGGCACCAAGCAATTTCCCCATTAAGGGATCCAGGAACAGAAGGATTTCACTGCCCATGTCCTCACAAAATGCTGCCAATGCATAGTATGACTTCTCCTGTTAAGACAAGTAGTACGTGGTCAAGAGATGCGAATAGGAAACGTAATACATACTGCTTACATGAGCCATATCTTTACCTTGACTTCATCAGACACATCTTCCAAGGCATTCAAAATACAAGGAAGAACAGTCTCATGGTGAAATGTTATGTCCGGCTGCAAATGCTCAGAAAATTGACAAGTGCAAATGAAGCTGCTCCCCGCACCATTTGTTCTGGATCTCTAAGAGCTCCCAAGACAATTTGAAGAGTAGGTTCCAGCTTGTCTTTCATCAACTCCAAACAACCCTCTGAAATAATGCCTAGAGCAGTAACAGAAGCTTCCCTAAATTTTGGATTGGCATTCTGGCTGCTCAAAGAAGCAAACTCAAAAACAGGAGAGAACACTTGCTTTGGAAGATTTATAGCCATGGTATCAATCACTTCCGCGGCAGATCTGTCTGGAGCCAGATCGTCGTCTTCATCTCGGTTGGTTGATTCTGCAATTAATGGACACATAATTTGCAGGATTGGTCCAACCAGCTTGTGCTTTTTGAGGGAATTTGATTTATATTTTGCAAGCCATGAAATGATTTGAATGCCCTGGCATATGAAGAAAACAAACATCAAGACATATGTCAAGATAGAAAACAACTTCAATATGATAAAACAATATTAACCAGAATAGTAGAATTTCAAAATAAGTTTTATCCAAGTGGATGCTGCTAACCTGTTGACGTGTACTAGATTCCAGATTAGGACTCGAACAAACTTCAAGAGAAAATTGAACAATGGCTTTGACAGATTCCCCAAGAAGAGGAGCAGGAGACTCGATTAGCTCATCAAATATCTCAAAAGCAATAACAGCTACATCCTCTTCACCAGAAGTAAGGCATTGCCTTGATACATTTAAAATGCTGGGAATGAACTCTCGGAACTTGATCTGCAGGAGAACATCAATAGCTATACAATGTCATGCAAACAGCCATAAATCATTGATTACTAACTGAAGATGCATGAACGCCGTGATACTTAGGACCTGCACACTTATCACATATAATAATAACATCCACCTTAGTCTTGATACCTACCGACTGATTACTAACTGAAGATGCATGAACAGTGTGACACTTAGAACCTGCACACTTATCACATATAATAACATCCACCTTAGTCTTGAAAACTACCAACTGCACAAAGTCTTCTGGAAATGTGACTAGCTGTGTGTCAAACATCAAATGACTACACATACAAGAGATTCAGATGTAGCAAGATAGACTTGAATTTACTATGTCATGTCTTTTTCGTTTCCTGGTTTGGCTAATTTGTTTTAGAGATCTACTATGCCGTGCGCTTTACAGATCACTTAAACTGTGGATCAAGATATGCCACAATCAAAATCATTTGCATTTTGTGTCTTCCAGTAACATGTGTCATCCATGCTTGAATTCCTCATCCAACCAAATAAAACCATGCTTCAATTACAAGAAGCTGACAGCACATAAAATAAAATTACTAACCACTTCTGCCTCATCATGAGTGAACTCCAGAAAAGAACCAACTGCTCTGATACAACAAAACACTAACTTGTAAGCTTTTTGCTCAATTATCTTTGAAGAAAAAGACTGAAACAATAAACAAATTTCTAAACAAAGATTACTTCAGCGCTGCAGCTCTAACAAGATTGCTTGTCTCGTCTTGTAAATACTTAAGTAGCAGAGCATGCATGTCACCAAAATATGGGCGAAATGAATTCCCTATTGTCTCAGTCAATGAGCTGAAGAGTATCAATGCCACCTAGTAACACAAAAGGCAAGAAAAAATTCATTTAGCTACACTCAGAAATCACACAAGAAAGATTAATATAAAAAAGATTGAAGATTAGACTGCTGGATCAAGCAGGTATGCATGAGGAGAGCCCTCTACGAATTCAGAGATAATATTACAAAGACAACTATATCTCCCCAACCTATGAAGAGAGCCTTCAAGTAGACGTGAAGTTAGTCTATACAAAGACAACTATAACTCCCTAAACTGCTCAATTTAGGAGAGAGCAAAAACTCTGCGAATACATGTCAAATAAAATGGGCAAAACAGCTGATTCCGGCGTATGATGATCATTACTAGGGAAGCACTTGCACATAGTTAACCAAACGCATCGTATTCCTCGTGGCTTAAACATTTCAATATCTCAAAGTACAAATGAGATGAGTAAATCAAAATAGTCCATCACTTATCCTTTGCCATTCTACGGAACTGTAGCTATCAAGTTCAACTTCCATTTGAGTGTGACATAATTCGAATAATGTAGCTCCACTTATTAATTTTTTTCTCTACTTCCCTTCAATAGTACACCCCAAATGTTAGAAAATAATCCAACATGAGAAGGAAAAGGAAGCAACTAAAAGACATGCTTTAGCTCAATATACAGTTTAATTCTGTCGCTTGAATCTTAAAATGCATCCGCAGATATCTGCATGTTATCCATGTAAATGTGGAATTTTTAGATGTCTGTTTCAGAGTTGTTTAATTAAAGAGCTTAATCAACTCTTTGACACTTTTTTGGATAAGACAACAATATCATTGTTGCTTTTGTTAGTATGGCATTGCGTAAGAATATTGGAGGAAAAGAGAAAGAAGGGAACGATCACTTGGTATCAAGAACAGGAAAAAGATGCATGAAAACAAAAAATCCTAAACGTGGCTTTTCAGATCAGCACTTAGCATAACTTAACTCTTCGTTGTCTATCCTAGCTTTCCTCAGTGTTTGTTACTTGACACGTGCAGATAATGTCTCCTCCGTAACATGTCTTGGGAAAAGGTATAAACAGCTAATTACACGACATAGTCACTTCAACAGTCAAGGTGTAACCCAAACAAAACTTGCAATTAAACATGGAAGACCGGAACATACTTCTCTGTGTTCTTCCTGTGCGCTTTGACTGCATTGGAATAGAAAAGGCAACAGATCAGGCCATTCTCCACCTGGAACAGCGTACTTTGCAATAATACTCACCACATTTGCACTGGCTCGTCTTACAGACGGACTGCCAAAATGAAAAATTCAGGAATTATTCTAACCATCAAGCCACCAATCAAATAGTTGTAAAACAACAGCAACCCATAGACATCCTAACTTGAAGCAAATAATTGCTTGTAAGAGAACATAGCATTCCTCAATAACAATCCAATGAGGCCTTGAGTCATAGTTATTCCAACATACATATGAAATTTCTCAAATCGGCAAGGAGAAAAATACTAACTGCATTGGCTATCGGTAAAGTCTGAATTGCTTTATGCAGTTCACGAGGATCGTTGCAGAGAAACAAAAATCAAAATTGTGCAAAATCAATATGCATCATACATGAATTTCACCATTTGTATGCAAGCCATATAGGAAAAGACAAGCCATGTAATTTCTTCTTCCTATAACATGAGGATTCATCACAGACTTAAGAGTGATCTTCTTCCTATTAAATTTGGTGAAAAGCATGACCTTTTCACTACAACAATTGATTAGATGTACATTCGGCAAAATGACTGGTCATAAACCAGTTCAATGTGTCTGTAAGCAAGTAAATCAGTCTTCTACACCGACTCTGTTAATCAATTCGTATTAATAGGAATTTACTCCAACTACGTCATAAATTCAACCAATTCTCACAAAAACTAGCTCCATTTCAATTACACTAAAATGTAAACCATGAATTTACGGAACAAAAGCCAAACCTGTGCTCCAATGTGATGCTTTCGATTAGCGACTGCTTGACGAACTGTCGAAGCTGAGGCGACAGCTTGCCCCAGTGGCCAGTAATCTTCTTCCTGAGCAGAACGGCGGCCAGCTGGCGGACGTTGGGGGTTTTGGCGGTACGGAGGTGGTGGACAAGGGCGGGGACTACCTGAGGGTCCTTAGAGAGGCGCTTAATCTGATCCTCGGCTTGACGACGGGCGTCGTTGTCCGGCATCAGGAATTGAATCAGCAGAAGCTCCAGTGATTGCGCCATTGGGAGTCTCTTGCTCTGCTCTGCTCTAGTGAGAGTGGCGGAGAGAGATGAATAATGAATGCTAGAGAGAGAGACTGCAAAACCCTAAGATTCTGGTTTATATACGAAGAAGCGGGTTTTGATTTGCCGCGGGTTTTGATTTACGTGACGGGGTGGTGAAGAGGTTAAATTTCATTTGCGGGTCTAGTTTGTTTTTCTAGTTTGACACTCAATAGTTATATCGAGTTCTGAGGTATATTGAGTTAGGCTCATTTAGTAATCAAGATTGGTATTGTGATCCAGAGTTATTATGAGAAAAACAAAGGGATTTCGAAAAGTGAAATCTAAATGTTTTAGTTTTACAA
>JAYMSH010000152.1:0-13804 GCA_036897905.1 Aragoa cleefii | reverse complement strand
AAAGGAGCCGGAGGAACAAATATAACCTGTCAACAGCCAACGTCACATTATAACATAACCAAGCTAAACGAAATCATCAAACAAAACTAAACATACACACAAACAGTGAAACACCAAAGAGAAGGCACTCTCAAGTCAAACCTAACATTTCCATTTATCTCAACCAATTCCGAAAATCGCATTTACATCGAAACTACCTGAGACGCTTCCATCGGGTAATGCTCCGGAAAATCAACCTGAAGCTGGTAATTTGGCAGATGTACATTCTGCCATCTCTGGAGTAAGACAACTCCTATATCTTCGCTGCCAAGCCGCGCACCTTATGTTCTCGTCGCGAGCCACCAACACCCGCAGCCTTTTCATTCGCGAAGATATTAGCATCGTTAATTAATATAACACGGGAAGGCGGCGGTATCCAGGAGCCGAGGTTTGGTGCTGGAGACGAAACTGCTCTACTCACCTCCTTAAATCGGCTAAGAAACCCTAGCGAAGTTGATGGATTGTAGAGGAGAAAAGCCCGACTCGTCATGAAAACTCTTGTTTGGATCATTACAAATCTCCCAGCAGGCACAAAACTGTGTCTCCCTGCATATGGATTGATGTAAACCAATCAATAAAACTCTCATCTGTATTAACTGTGTTAATTAACTGTTTTATTGTTCTTCAAATACAGTTTAACAACTCATGCACCATTTAGAATTTTCTATCACTACAATTATCCAATGTTGCACTGATAAGGGCTATACCTGATAACCATTGATCTAGTGCTATGAGCAGTCCCTAAGACGAATGCAGACCCAAAAAAACGAAACAACATTTCACATGAAAATCTACAACATTCAACAAACGCTGTTTATATGAGAAGCTGTGCCGAAAGGGAGAAAACAAAACATTCCATTACAAAAGTGTCAATCAAACACATAATTTTTCAAATTTTCACGAAATTGATTGCAGAGGACAGAATATAACCTGACAGGCAGAATCTTGATGAAAAGACAATGCATTTTCCAGCTGACACTCACACGATGAACCTCCAACAAAGAGGTGATAAACCTGTTAGCATTTCACATGATAGAGGTACGTTAAGTTTTATCACCTTAAAACAAAAGAAATCAACTAAATGAAATGATATAATCGATTCAGCTTCCATGTTTTCGGTATATAAATGTAACATAGCAGTTTCTGATGCTTGAATGAACACATTATCATGGACCTCTGAATTGTAAGCTTAGAATGCTCCCCCGGTTATTGCTTTTTCTAGCACCATCTGCATCCTTGCTAGGAGATGTTTCGTTCATATGAGAGTACTTCTTGTTCACGCTCCGATTCTTTCTTGGTGGCCCCATAATCAGCTAACCAGAACCTAGACATTAAAAAATGACAAAGGCAGATGAAAACCAAATACCCCTAATCTTTACTGAAGCAAAAGATGAGCACTCTGACAAAGTAAAATCAATTTCCAATAAATTAAACTTCAATCAATCAAAAATGACAGAAGATTTGTTAAGATTCAGTAAAGGGCACAAAAAGCTCACCTTGAAATTAGAACAAAACACTGATGAGCAAATCTGTCTCATCCTCTCTCAACTTTTCCTCACCTTATTGCCGTTAATTTTCTTCAGGGCTCCTCTTCTCTCGATTTTTCATCTTCTCCCGATTAGGTGGTGCGGCGCTGTGGAGCCAAACGGATACTCTCAACCGCCTACCCCCAATTCCCACCTACAGCGGAGAACAGCGATGGCGAGGTGCCCTTTTCGATTCTTAATCGACACCTAATTCCGCCGTCACAACATCTTTGAATTATTCCTCTCTTCTCAACGAATTGAAATCGCCTTCTTGGATGCTATATGCGTGCAAGTTGAATGCTGAATCGGAGAGAGGCAGCATCAGGTGCTTGTGGATTAAAGAGAGAAATAGAAGAAGTAGATGGAGCATGATGGGACGTAGAAGTCATACAGGTTGGGAAAACTGATTTTTGGTATCACAGATGATTGTTGCGAGGGAAAAAGCACTTTACTTTCATAGATAGTATAGATGTCGATAATGAAACCCATGCATGCAATATTTTATCTTATATTTAAATCATTAGTTGAGAACTAGCGCACAAACCACGGCACACCGCAGTGGTGCAACCTAGTTCTAATATTGTGAGTGCTCATATTCGACATAGCAAACTTTTGATTTTATTCGCATAGTTTAGATAGTGCATGTATCGACTGCCATGAGTATGACAATATTATTATCTATGATGCTTTGGACTTAATCAACTTCAACAGTTTTCAGGTCCGGCATGACAACAATTTCAGCCATGGATCTACCTCATCAAGGGAGAAATGAAACAACGTTGTACTATGAAAAACAAAGTTGTAACTATATTTGTCTCAAGTACATTCGTCGACAAAATGAAAAACCTCTCATCTCCTTAGAAAGTTTAGGTTAAGATCCCTCCTACCACCTCCTCACCCAGTGGGGATGATGTACACACGCAAATAGGGAATGCCACTCATGGTAAGAGGGAGTGGGGAAGAAGATCTCCACCCAGAAAGTTGAACTCTCCAAATTCCGATATCATATGCAAACAAACAAACAAAGAAACCCAATGGGATATGATATCCCAAATACACCTACAAGGTGTAACACATTGTTGTCAAAACATGTCTAGTTTAAGATTGATAAGGAATGGTTGAACTCACATTCAGGAACCAGATAGTTTGGAAGCATACATTGAAAGTCCATATTCAGAAGTGAACTTGTTCTTCAGTTCCCATTCTGCAGCTTTATTCGCAGACAGAAACTCTGTTACCTTGCAAGCCAAAACACTTGTTGTTGCGGTAACAAGCAATCGATGAACGCAAAACCAACCTCTCAAGAGCGACAGCACTTCGTAGTATATATTCCACGAGTTCAAAGTCAAAATACTTCCCGATTGCGACCATGTGATAAGGAAAATTAGAACATGTAGTGCGGAAATAATCAATGTTGAAATTCTTGAGATGCATGAAGTTCCCCACTGCAGATCACCGCTGGAAATAAGTTCCTTAGTCTCGTGAAGGGGGCGATCAAACTGTACATAACAAATTATTTAGATTAGATCACAGACACCGGAACAGGATTGTGATCTTCTGTATTTGAACAATTCAAACTAGTGAATGAAGAAACATCGAATCTGAAGGCACATTGTAAGATAAAATGAAAAATAGCAGATTAACCAACGTAACAGAATAACCAGCATAACACATGACAGAACACCTCTGGTGAGTTACTAATACATACACATATTTCATTTACTAGTACATGAGCCATCAAACCAAAGAAAATTCAATAAAGGAGACACAATCAATGTTCTAAAGTAATGCATACAGCGTTTTACCAGCCCTAACCAAGGCGTTCTGAGTCTAACCCACAATTTATTATTTATATTGTTCTTACAAGATACAACTAATGTAAAAATGAAAATTATTCGGTACATATTAAAACAATCAAGAAAAGATTTGTGAATTAGAAAACAAAACCCATTCACATGGTCATTTTTGCATTAGGTATGTAAAAGTCTCACAATGTTTACCTTGCAGAAAGTAAAATGACCAAGTACTAATATGAAGCATAAAATTCAGTCATTCAATAAATATGAAGTTATAGAAAGAGAAGATCAATCACCAGTTTTATACTGTTTATAGTATAATTTTACGGAGTTACATGCAATGCATAGAAGTTTCGAATATGTAACTAAAACAGTGTTGCTTGAACATACCACCCACGTAAATACATTAAAGAGTAGTTACTCCAAATGAGGTGTGCTTTCTAATACGCATGCTATCCCGGGGATATCATAATTGCAGAGAGCCGAAGCAATTGTCAGGTGTTTGCATTTGAAACACAGAGAAGGTTTGCCGTACAATTTTGATAGTAACAGCACCTATCACAGAAAGGAAAACTATGAGAACATGCAATACAAGCAAAGCATATAGGATATATAAAATGATGATGACACTGACGCAAGTTGATATCTGACTAAAACCATACACATAAGTTAGATGGCTCTAGATTTAGTTATGTTTTACTAACCCAGGCATCACTATTCACTCCCATCAGTTTTTTGAACAAACTTTCTGTAGAAACTCTAATGTCAAAGTTGGAAATGCAAAAACCGTGCAATTCTGAATTCTTACTCATCACATCTTGATATCTATTTCTTTGTCTACCCGTGACCGTGAGTGACTCACCAAGTCTTCAGAAAAGATCTGCAAGGCTCGATATCTTAAACAAAATTTGACAAGATCTTCTATATCTTGATGAATCAGCTATTGAATTTGAATTTAGAGTATCTTTCTCGAACTAGCTTTGTCTCAAACTTTGATGTCATAGACTTTTAAATATCATAGTTCTTGTTAGGAAATTTTGGCACTTTTCGTGCTAAACTACACACGTCATCAGCATAGTTAAGAGCATACGAAGTGTTTAGACGCGTAAGTGCAACATGCAAAGGTATGCACTTTATCAAAGTGAAGCGCAAAATAACGATCATACGCTATGCACAGCAAAGGCTTGCCTCACTATTAGTGAAACCCACAGTCAAAAGCCTGCAAAAACACGTTCTCGTATTATGCTTTTGAGCTATAGAGCTCCTTAAACTGCACTTATAACAATTATCATCAGTATGCTCAGGAAAACCACACTGTACAGCCACAAGATAAAGAATACTCTTTGCTTTTGGCTTCAAGATATGGTTATTAAATGCACAGACATTGAGAGACCTAGGGAAAAACCGAAAATCCTACTTGATACAGGATATATAGTGAAAACACACACTTACATATTTATATATATAAATAAATAAAAATTTCCCTGACCTGTTTGAGCTGTGATCCTATCGAAAGTTCACCAGCATGACAGAAAGCTCGGGTAGTCCAGTCATCATACAAATCCACCAAAAATTATTCTCAAACTCGGCAAAGGATTTACAGGCGGGGAAATTGAGTGTAGCTTTCACTGACGAAGAGACGTCAACAACCTTACATTTCGAAACACAGAATCTGCCCAAAATCTCTATTTCTTGAATCCAAGGGGCTGTAATTTCGAACACGCCGACATCATCATCATCTTCATCGTATCCATACACAAAATTAACTAGTTTCAGTTTCTTCAAATTCCGACACATGGCATTTAGGCAAGTTAACCATCTTCCTCGTATCCATACACAAAATTAACTAGTTTCAGTTTCTTCAAATTCCGACACATGGCATTTAGGCAAGTTAACCCAATAAACTCATCAAGAACCAAACTCTCCAACACAGGACAACCTGACAATATGTTCGCAAGAGACGCATCGTCAACTGTCATAGCCTTTAAGACTATACTCTTCATGGAAGACCAATTCACTCGGGATGAAACAACAATGATCAATTTTTCGAATCTCAATTCGAGTAGCGATGAACTCGTGTACAAGCAGTCGGGTACAGGGTAATAATGTGACGGAAAACCAAGCTCCAGAATATCCACATTTTTGTTCAAGACATGCTAAATACATGAATCGATTACCTTGTGCATAGCTAAAAGGGTGTTAAAACGGCTCAAATGAAAACGTCTGATTCTTGAGGTGAACTTTACTAAGGATTTAGAAATGAAATCGACCCAGAGATCACGCGATGGATCACGTAGTTTGTAAACCATATTGGGAACGTGGGTCCATAAAAGTTTCCATCTTTTGGAGAGTATACCTGTTTTGACGACATCCTTCATCTCCAATGAAGAGAGTATGTGGATGATTACTGGGTCAGGTAACTCACTGAGTCGATCGATCCCGTTCCATTGCTTCTTCTTCATCGTTCGTTCCATGAGTTGGCTCCTCTGTTTCGGCTTCTAACAGGGAAAGAGCGGAAGACAAGCTATCGATATCGCTGGGTTTTAGGGTTTTACATGACCTAATTTGCTAGGGTTAAATGAGATCGAAATTGAAATTTAGATGTCAATTGGGAAGCAGAATGGCTGATTTGCTTAAGTTTTTTAACAAGGTGGCAACTTATTGAAGGAGAAGTAGATTTTGCAATTGCTTGTGAAAGCGGTTCAATCGCTAAAATTTATCAAAAACGATTCTAGCAATTCCCCAACTTTAATTTGGAAACTTTGAGGCGGATTTTAAAATTTATAGAAAGAACACAATATTTTAGGTCCGTTTACTTGAGCTTTAGTGGTAAGTTTAAGTAGCAAGTTTAAGCTAAAAAAACTCCTATAACTCATTTATAAGACTGATTCGAATGCTGAAATAGTATCTTTATAAACTTTGCAGTTTCTGAGATTTATTTATACGTGGGGTGATCGGACAGTTGAACCTTTTATTGTGTCATCTTGGTTAAATAAGATCGGTGCTTTGGTGAGGTGGTCTTCTATTTGTCCCCAAGTTTCAGGGAGACGTCTTGATTGCAACGGTTTCGATCGCTTGCCTATTTTAGTGGACATGCATGAGTTAGGGCCGAAGTGTAGAAAGAAGTCACTGTACGAGGATGACCTCGAAACTTGAATGAGGAGAGATGATTTGATTGTTAACATACAAAATTGTTGACTTGGGTTGATGAATTGGAGCCGGAATGAGTTTGGAAGTGCTAGGAAGGAAGTGAAGGTGCACAGAGAAAATATCAGTAACTTAAGAAAAAGGGTAATTACAACGCCTTCCAACACACAGAAAAAAGATCTTATGAAAGAACATGCAGATGTTCTAGATTATGAGAATATCATGCAAAAACATAGAGTTATGGCACAATTGACAATGGACCAAAGCAGCAAAAGATGAGATGAAAGGATTACGAGATTCCGAAGGGGTTTTGAGAGAGTAGGCCACACATATAGAGGATATTACAGACGAGTATTTCCATCAGATTTTCACTTCTTGTGAGCCATCCGAGGAGGATATGAGGATAGTTCTTGAGTCGATGGAGCAGTGAGTGGATCAATCTCTTGACCAGGAGCTTTTCCAACCGTTCATGACTGATGAGATAAAAGTTGTGTTTAGTTGATATGTGTACTTATGGTCGTCATAGTATTACTGCACTTTTACCAAAAATATTAGCATGCTATGGGTCGTGATGTGGTTATTAGGTTTATTAAATGAGTTACATTCCGATGTGAAAATTAATTAGATGCACATTGTCTTGATTCATATGTGCCAATCCCCTAATTTGACCGCTCAGTTTCGACCCATTAGCTTAAGTAATATTATATATAAAGTTGCTTCTAAAACTACTGCTAATAGATCAAAGCCCCATAAACATAACAGTACTTTTGAGACGCGATAAGCTTTTGTACTCGACGGGCTTATATCTCCATATTTAATTCTTTTTTATGGGAGAGACTTTTAGTCATTTGTTGGTTGAGGCAGAACGGAGAGGTGTGATCCGGGTGGTTAAAGTAAGTCCCTCTGTGCCTTCAATCTCACATCTCCTTTTTTGTTGATGATACTGTATATGGTGTTATGTCATTCTTCCGTCCAAGCAGCATAGGTGACAATCAATCTTATGGAGGTCTATAGTAGGGCTTTAGGTTGAGAGATAAACATCTAGAAGTCTAATGTAATCTTTGGTCGGAACCTGGGGGGAGGTTGGAGTTGGTTTAGGGTATTAGGGGAGTGCTTCTATTTCAAATAGTAGAAAAATATTTAGGGCTTCCTATTGCGATGGGTTCTATTAATAATAATAATAATAAAATTTTGAGTTGAGGGTTTCTACCGGAAATAGTCTCCTATTTATAAGGTAAGACTGCGTACATCTCACCCTCTCCAGACCCTGCCCATGGACCGGAACTTGGGCTCGTTGTTGTTGTTGTTGTATTGCGATGGGTTCTAATAAAATAAAAAAAAATTAGGTGGCTAGGAGTTAGAGTGTAGGGAAAGACACATGAATTTGAGAGGAAGTTACTAACAAAGGCGGGTAAGGAGGTGCTTATTAAATCTTTCTTTTGAGCCATTATGACATATGTGATGGGTTGGTTATCTCAAGATAGGGGATACTTGCCTTGGGGAAATCGAGTCCATTATATCTAAATATTGGCGTCGAATTAGACCCTAAATCCTAGTTCGTGAAGCCCGTAACTAACGCGTGACATATTCTGGTAAAATTTTCTACCACAGTACAAAATTTAGATTTTTTAAAAACTTATGATACATTTTGTTGGATTGATAAATTTATAGTAGCATATGGGCAGGATTATATATTTACGGTTTCAAATGGAGAAATTTTTATGAAAATAACGTACATTTTAAAATGTGAAACATAGATGATGAAGTTGATGATGATTCAATAGTTCCGGAACGATCATGCAAAGGGACGAAGCATTAAAATCGGAAACAACTTTTCATAATTTTTATGGCAATATATAAGACAACACCTATAAATAGAAAGGAAAAATTTTAAAATGAAATCAACCTTAATTTAAAATTCAAGAGAGCAAGTGATAACATGTTCATTTTTCTCCGACAAAATGAAAATTTAACTCATAAGTTACAAACCTCTCATCTCCTTAGAAAATTTAACTCTCCAAAATCCGATATCATATGCAAACAAACCCGACGGGATATGATATCCCTACTACACCTACACGGGGTGACACATCGTTGTCAAAACATGTCTAGTTTAAGATTGACAAGGAATGTTTGAACTCATTCAGGAACCAGATAGTTTGGAAGCATACATTGAAAGTCCATATTCAGAAGTGAACTTGTTCTTAAGTTCCCATTCTGCAGCTTTATTCACAGCCAGAAACTCAGTTACCATGTAAGCCAAGCTAGGCACGTATGAACAATCCGGATTCACACACTTGTTCTTGCGGTAGCAATGCATTGATGAACACAAAATCAACCTCTCAACAGCAACAGCACTTCGTAGTATATATTCCACAAGTTCAAAGTCAAAATACTTCCCAACTCCGACCATGTGATAAGGATAATTAGAACATGAAGTACGGAAATAATCAATCTTGACATACTTGAGATTCACAAAGTTTCCCTTTGGGGAACTTAACTGCAGGTCACCACTAGATATAAGTTCCTCAGTCTCGTCAAGGGGGCGATCAAACTGTACATAACAGATTATTCAGATTAGATTACAGCTGTAAATGTAAATCTTTTAGAACAATACATATAACGAGATTGCATGATCTTGTGTACTTAAACAACTCAAACCAGTGAATGAAGTAACACAGAAGCCCTCATTCCTGAAGACACTGTAAGAGAAGACGAAAATAGCAGAATAACCGACATAACACATGACAAGGAGGTGAAAGCACCTCCAGTGAGGTACTAATCCATACAGATATTTCACTTGTAAAAATGAGCAATCAAAGCAAAGAAAAATTCAATAAAGGAGATATCAAGCAAAAATTCAGTCATTCAATAAATATTGAATCGTAAAAAGGGGGGATCAATCATGATTCATGTACCAGTTTTATAGTGTTTATATTATAATGTTACAAAGTTGCAGGCAATGTGATAGAGCATATTATAATAGAATAGGAAGAACAAGGATATTGGCTCGGTAAAACACGAGTTTTCTGTAATATTATTGAAAGATGATAAAGCAAAGGAACACCATCTCAAAGAGAGACGACAACCCGAAGGTTAACACGACGACTGAATGCGCAAGCATAACAATGAAACCGCTAACCTATTAAATAGTAGAGAACTTAACTAATTGACTCGATCTATAATAGGAAAGACAATCTAACAAAGTAAATCATACTTCCTACCAATATACTAAATTCTTAACATATAAAATTCTAGGTCTGTAACAATACTTCCCCCCCTAAAATTAAGCCTCGTCCTCAAGGCTCAGCTTAAGCCCTTCTTTCTCTTTTTGTAAACTCACATCACAGGATAATGAAATGATTCTTTCTCAGCCCCGTCTTCTTCAAATAAATAATAGTAACATAAGATTGCTCGAGGAACTGTGAGGCCTTCCTGCATGTAACACCATCCTTGCCTATAACTCCCTCCTGGCATAATGAACTTGTCTTGCAAATTACCTTTCACTCCAGACCCATAGGATGATCCCATAACACTTCCTCCCCCCTGAAAGTCAGCCTTACTATCAATGCTGGATTTATTAACTGTAACTGAAAGGATCGTAACAGAAGCATCACCATAAACCGGACTAACAATTTTCTTGATGGTGGTGTCATCATATAGAATATCCAATATTTGTTGTTGCGAAGGAACCACAATCTTGTACCTGGATTCCCCAGTGGAAGATCGTGTTGGTTGCTGGCCATGTGCCAAAGGCTTGTCTTATTTTACTCCACGTTCATATTCATCTTCCTCAGAATATATCTTAATTGTCAAATGACGATATGCACACTGATGCCTGGGCGAGGATGGTTGAACCTGCCCGCAATGAAAACGCAAACCATTTTGGTTGCGATGCATGAATGCTTGATTTTAAATCCAATGAATGTTGGACACTGAATCATAAGGCTCTAAGTTCATATATTGGACAGCCATGGAAGAAGTTTCTTGATTTGGGGAATTGGGTGTTTCAGCAATCGAGGACTTGCACAAGTTCATGTTACGAGTCTTTAAGAAGCTAAGAATGTGACTTGATAACTTATCCACAAGCTGCCTCAAGTCTTCCACAACTACAGCATGAAGGGGTGGGGTGGGATTGTCAAATCCAGGCGCCACTGATGGCGATATCATAGGAGTTAGGACTAACTCTGTCTGGCGTCCCGTTAAAAGTAACTCCATATTCAGAAACTTTCAATAGAGATACCATTGGCGGTGGTTCCAAAAAGATAAGTCTTCTGCCGGAATAATGAAATCGAGATTCTACTGTTGGTGAGGCTGAAAGGCAAGTCTGCCCTCCTTGCAGGTCCACATGGAAAATATCTGGATCAGAAAAATCTGATTTCACAAAAACAACGATCTCTGTAAACCAGACAAACTGAAAAGATGGAAGCTTTGGCAGAGAAAGTTGACCGAGGCGGCGCATGATGGATATGGGTGACCGGAGTGGTGGGTAGGGTGGAAGGGTGGAGGATAAACTCTAAAATCAATCAAACCACGGAGATCGGACCAATTGATAGAGCAAAGGAAAATAGAATAGGAAGAACAAGGATATCGGCTCTGTAAAACACCGAGTTTTCTGTTATATTGTCAAAAGATGATAAAGCAAAGGAACACCATCTCAAAGAGGGACGGCGACTGAATGCGCAAGCATAACGAGAACTTAACAAATTGACTCGATCTATAATCGGAAGGAAAGACAATCATCTAACAAAGTAAATTATACTTCCTACCAAAACACTAAATTCTTAACATATAAAACTCTAGGTCTGTAACACAATGCATAGAAGTTTAAAATATGTAACTAAAACAGTGTTGCTTGAACATACCATCCACGTAAACACATTTATGAGTAATGACTCCAAATGAGGTGTGCTTTCTAATACGCATGCTATCCCGGGGACATCATAATTGCAGAGAGACGAAGCAATTGTCAGATGTTTGCATTTGAAACACAGAGAAGTTTTGCCTGACAATTTTGATAGTAACACCGCCTGCCACAGAAAGGAAAACTGTGAGCACATGCAAAACAAGCGAAGTATTTAGGATACATAAACAGATGATGACACTGAGGCAAGTTGATATCTGACTATTAGATGGCTCTAAATTTAGTCGTGTTTTACTAAACCAGGCATCACTCCCATCCGTTTTTTGAACAAACTTTCTGTAGAAACTCTAATGGCAAAGTTCGAAATGCAAAAACCGCGCAATTCTGAATTCTTACGCATCACATCTTGATACCTATTTCTTTGTCTACGCGTGAGTGACTCACCAAGTCTTCTGGAAGACTCGATATCTTAAACAAAATTTAACAAGATCATCTATACCTTGATGAGGCAGCTATTGCATTTGAATTTAGATTATCTTTTCTCAAACCAGCTTTTGTCTTGATCTTTAGTGTCATAGGCTTGTCTCACTAACAATGAAACCCATAGACCAAAGCCTGCACAAATATGGTCACATTTTATGCTTTGAGCTATAGTGCTCCTTGAACTGAATTTATGATAATTCTCATCGGTGCAGCTACAAGATAGAGATTCTTCTCTTTTGGCTCTAGTTTGTTGTAGCTACGGGATAGTTGCTTTCAAGATTTCTGGTTAGATTAAAAGCTTATAGAGAGAAGATACCGAAAATCCTACTTGATACAGGATATATATAGAAAACACACCCTTACATCACATATATATATAAATAAGAAATATCCCTGACCTGGATGAGCTGAGATCCTATCGAAAGTTCACCAACATGACAGAAAGCTCTGAGTAGTTCAGTCACCATATAAATCCACCAATAATTATTCTCAAATTCAGCCAATGATTCATACGCGGTGAAGTTGAGTGTACCTTTCACTAACGAAGAGACGTCAACAACGTTACATTTCGAAACACAGAATCCGCCCGAAATCTCTATTTCTTGCAGCCAAGGGGCTATAATTTTGAACACAGCTACATCATCATCATCAGATCCACACAAAAAATTAACTAGTTTCAGTTTCTTCAGATTTGGACACATGACATTTAGGCAACTTAACCCAACAACCTCATCAAGAACCAAACTCTCCACCACAGGACAACCCGACAATATGTTCGCAAGAGACGCATCGTCAACTGTCATAGCCTTTAAGAAGAGACTCTTCATGGAAGACCAATTCACCGGGGACGAAACAACCATGATCAATTTTTCGAATCTCAATTTGGTTAGCGACGAACTCGTGTACAAGCAGTCAGGTACAGAGTAATCATGAGACGGAAAACCAAGCTCCAGAATCTCCACATTCTTGTTCAAGACATGCTCAATACATGAATCGATTACCTTGTGCATAGCTAAATGGGTGTGAAAACGGCTCAAATGAAAACGTTTGGTTCTTGAAGTGAACTTTTCTAAGGATTTAGAAATGAAATCAACCCAGAGATCACGCGATGTATCACAGAGTTTGTAAACCATATTTGGAACTTGGGTCCAGAAAAGTTTCCATCTTTTAGAGAGAATACCTGTTTTGACGACATCCTTCATTTCCAACGAAGAGAGTATGTGAATGATTACTGAGTCAGGTAACTCACTGAGTCGATCGATCCCGTTCCATTGCTGCTGCTGCTTCTTCTTCGTTCGTTCCATGAGTTAGCGCCCCTGTTTGGGCTTTTACAGAGGAGAAAAAGAAGAAGACAAGCTATCAGTATCGCTAGGTTTTAGGGTTTTACATGACCTAAATTGCTTAGGAGAAATGACGTAGAAATTGGAATTCGGATGTCAATTAGGAAACAGAATGGTAGTTTTTTGACAAGGTGGCAACTTATTGAAGGAGAAGAATGAAAAAGATTATAGCAATCCCCCAGTCTTTGATTTGGACACTTTCGATGTGTATTTTAGGGTCCCTTTACTTGAGTTTTAAGGGTAAGTCTTGGTAGCAATTTTAATATGAACAAGCTCCTACAATTCACTTATAAGACATAACTTTATAAACTTTGCAATTTCTACAATTCTTTTATACGTTAGTTAATCTAAGGGTTGAACCTTATACCGTGTCATCTTGGTTAGATAGGAACGGAGCTTTGGTGGGGGTGATCATTTCTTTTTCCACAAGTTTCGGGGAGACATCTTGATTGCAACTATTACGATCACTTGCCTGTTTTAGTGGACATGCATGGGTCAGGGCGGAAGTTTAGAAAAAAGTCACTGTATGAGGGTGATTCCGATACTTGGATGAGGGGAGATGAATTGATTGGTAACATACAAAAATGTCGAATTGGATTGATGAATTTG
>JAYMSH010000151.1:0-13816 GCA_036897905.1 Aragoa cleefii | reverse complement strand
AGAGAGTTTAAATAATGAATTAAATTAAAAATAAATACAAAAATAAACAAAAATAAAATGGTGTCAGAACCCGTTTAACGATTTTGGAACCGTCGGTTCTGACCATAGCAAGGCGTTCCGGTTCCGGAATCATTGACTACGATTCCAGTTTTGAAACCGTTGACCTTATTCCGGTTCTCGATACGTACAACTTATTGTAACTAACCTCAATCATCGTTATTTTTTGAGTTAAAAGAATGGAGCAATAGTTGTGACAACAAACACGATTTTTCGAATAACATGGGAACCCGCAACCGCTACCACATTGAGTGTGCACGGTGTAATCCTCCAGATTTAGGTAATAGCATGCAAACCACGTAAACCATGTAAATCACAAACTCAGCCTAGGTAAGACGTAGAAACAAATTCGCTCCACGTTGAAATTGAACTTGAAACCATTAACTCCCACTTCAAAAAAAAAAAAATAAATAAAAGGAAAAACACAAATTTTCCAGGCAATGCCATATTGAATTTTTCTACCATTTTACAATCACTCATGACTATCCCCATCTGTTTGCGACGTTCCCAAATCCTGTATTTTGCATGTATTAAGTCGTGAAGTGTGGTATCGAGAAACAGCTCCAACAGTCTGATTAGTCTCTGAAGAAACGAACAGTTAATTCTCTCCGATCATCAAAAGTGAGTCTGCTAGATGGTTTTGTTGTTATGTTATTCTGTTTATGAAGCTCTCTGAATGTTGAAAGCCAAGTTATTGCTTATCTGTGGTTCGTTGATGTTCCGTAGGATCTTACTTAGACGACATGTCCTGGATTCTTGGTGTTGTTTTGATGAAATCACAGTACGTAGTTCTATCCTGTTTTGCTGTCGCATTTGACATTAATGAGGTTAAAGTTTGCGTCAGCCATTGAAAATGTTCTGTATCGCCTTGTTTCGGCAGTTTCTTCCAAAGGAGCTAACTGTGTACTGTTCTTCTATTACAAGGAAAGCTTGGTAATAGTGTGGATTGGTTTTGCAGTTCATGCAAAACCGATTCATCCGCAGAGGTTTATCAGACTTTGACTCTTTTGTTAATCAATCGAAAAAAATACGCATTGTTCTCATGGTATACTTGAAACCAGGTCTCATTTCCCCAAACGTTCCATTCCCTGTTATACGTTATTGTTAATTAGGAAAGCGCACTTATGGCTCGGATCAAAGTGAGGAGCATTGCATATATGTACAGTTATTCTATGTCCTCTCTATCTCACCTGTCTGGATTGGCATCAGTTTAATCATCAAAAGTCTCGAGCCCAACCGAGAGAAAGTTTTCAGGAAAACTCGAGGTGCAGTTAAACATATGACAGGCTGATAGCCAAAATATTTACACAAGTTTAGGACTATATAAGAACAACATTGAAAGGAGGGAGGTCCAGTTCCTCTCCTACGGAACTGGAAAACCATATTAACAAATTAATGCCTGCTGGCCGTGTGATCGCACGATTAGATACGCTCCCTTCGACGTCTATGGCATCGGTTCTGGAGGCAATGCCGCTAGAGGCCGAGACGTAGAATAACATAACTAGCTAATAATTCTTCTCTACATTTTTCAAAAGAACACCAAAACCATATTTTAGATAACGTCATTATCTACAATGTCGGCCTAGCCAAACAGAAGCAAGAAAGCTTCAATCCTAAATTAAAGGTCAGCTCCTTAAATTTCTCAACAAACCAACAACTAAACTATCAAAAAGCATTAAGTCAAACACTTGAATCACTTAATCCATAAACAAAACAAAACAAAAATCAACCTAACCTTAAAATCGTGCTTCCCACATTGTACTCTTTCACATACACTCCCACCACAACACACCATTCCTTCCATAAAACACCCTCACAACTCATCAGACCATTTCCATCATAAGCCCTCATAAAACATGCCAACACCCAAACACAACCCTCTCACGCCTCGCCGTTCGCCCCCACCGCCTCCGCCTCGCACAAGCACGGTGGCACCAGACACCTCCCCCGTCCGATCCCAACACTCTCTCCAACTACCCTCCAACAAGAAAACCCCATCTAAATCCACCAAGATCTTCAGCCGCGTCAAGTCCCTCTTCCGCTCCTTCCCCGTCATCAACCCGCCATGCAAGATGCCGGCCGCCATGCATGCGAACCGCATGCATGACGGACACATCCATGGCGGTAAGCAAATGACCGGGACCCTGTTCGGCCACCAGAAATCCCACGTAAACTTGTCCATTCAAGAGAACCCTAGGTGCCTACCGATGCTCGTCCTCGAGCTGTCGATCCAGACGGGGAAACTCCTCCAAGACATGGGGTTAGGGCTAGTAAGAATCGCGCTAGAGTGCGAGAAGAACCCGTCCGAGAAGCTTAAGCTCATCGATGAGCCGATATGGACTATGTATTGTAATGGGAGGAAAGTTGGCTATGCGGTGAAGAGAGAGCCGACGGACGATGACTTGAAGGTGATGCAAATGTTGCACGCCGCGTCAATGGGGGCCGGAGTGCTGCCCATAGAGGGTGGCGCCGCTGGGGAGGCGGTGGCAGATGGCGAGCTGACGTACATGAGGGCTCATTTCGAGAGGGTGGCGGGTTCCAAAGACTCCGAGACGTATTATATGATGAATCCGGACGGAAACAGTGGTCCGGAACTTAGTATTTTCTTTGTTAGAGTTTGATTCGTATGTAATACTTGAAATGTATTTAGCCATTAACATATCTTCGAATTGCAATTGCATATTTATTTTGTTCCACAAATCATGAAAAAGTATAGAATTATAATATACAGCAAGATCCCCGAGCCTTTTTGGATAATATTTTGCTTGATAAATCATAGAAATTCACATGAGTTTTTATTGTTGAAGTTAAACCCTAGCATCCAACTCCATGATGGTACTAAGATTCATCGGAAACATGTACTTCTCCGAACCAGTAAATACAGTTTTGACAATAATCCTGTTCGCTCTATCTGACGGATGAAACGCGTCGCAGAACGCATATAAGTCTCTATTCGGACATATGTTGGAAGCAGGGGTGCAACGTCCAAGGCCATTATAGGGACCTTGCCCGTAACATGCCACCTTAGATGTGGTAAAACCTGTTCAATGTCGACCAAGTATCCGAATATCAGTACATTAGTCGTAATTTATTCACTCGATGATCAAAAACAAGTTAAATCTGACCAAATGCTTGGGGGTTGTTGATGAAATCGTTCTGTATTTCCCTTGCGTTAACGGCTATAAATACGTCTGAACCGACTTCTTTGTTTAGCTGGCTAAGCATCTCAATGAGCAAAGGATTGAAGATTGCAGATGCTTGTTGGAGCTCCACAGCACATTCCCCAGCCCTGCTCCTTGCTGCGAGCTCGGCAGGGGCGCAGCCTATAGGTCCTGCTCCTGTCACTAGAACCCTTCTGGCTCCCAAACTATACATTCTCTGTGATGGAAGTTTATGTTAAAGAAGATACAAAACGCACATAAAAAAGAGAAACTGATTTTAGTAGTCAGATTATAAGAAACTGATTCTGCAATTAGGAGCTAAGAAGATACTAAGCGCATGTTTGCAAAAGTTTTCCATTTTCAGAAACTGTTTCTAGTAACTGTTTTGATAATCGCCAACAAATGCGTTTCACCAAAAATTGTTTTTTAATGTCTCCCAATTGTGATAAACTCGTTTTGCAAACAATATTTTCTGCATTTGGAGGGACGACATACTTGTGAATTTTGGTTTTTCCCTTAAATTTCCTAAATTAGGGGGCATTTAGTTCCACACCTGGCTGTTTGTCACTTTACCTTAATGAGTGGCCTTTTGTTTTTCATCCTAGTCATGATTAGTTGATGTCAACAATCATCTATAATTACTGGTTACTAGTTCTGCCCGTTTCTTATATCCGTTTGCAAAACTTTTGTAGGGACATCATTATAAATACCTGGTGCATAGCCTCGACTGTATCCCAGAGGGTAAATCTATCCGAGCTTTTTGTTCGCTTGAGTTTTCCCCATTCCGATATCTTATATATACGTATGTGGCCAAGGCACTCCTTAGCTCCTATAACCTCACGGAGGTAGGCGTCCTTCTGCACTTTAATGTTTCTTCCTAATTAGTTACTGAGATAAATGTTGGGAATGGTGAATGAGAAGGTAATATACTAACTATACCTTTTTGTTTCGGCAGGAGTGTTTCAAGCTTGAGAAAGTGCAGAGAGTCAACTTGGGGATTTCTGGGACTTATGTGTATTATATAACGTTCACTGCCTATGACGTTAGAGCTCGTGAACGTGACCCGACTGCTGCTTGTAAAACCTTTCACTGTGTAGCTAAGGAGTATTCGCCGACGACAGATACACTTGAAATTAAATTAATTTGGCGCCGGCCTGAAAAAGGATGCATTATCCATGTTTGAGTCTTTGAGCAGACATTTGGAAGCAGCTGCGCGTTGTGTGACATCAATGTTTATGCTTGCCTTTTTAAGCTTCAATGGCATTTGTTTGGTTGTAAAAGTTTATCTGATTCCTGCACGTTGTTGACATCTGTGTTTATGTCAAGTATGCAGAGATCAAATCAGGATGCACGTGTAGTCAGGACTCAGGTCAGGAGTATAAGGCTTTGTTCATTTTGACTTAAAAAATGATGAATTCAGATAAGTTCAGTCCAATTTGGTGATGCCTATCTTTGAGCAGACATCGATGTTTATATGCCGGCCTTTTTAACCTTCAATGGCATATGTTTGGTTGTAACAGTTTCATTGTGAATGTTTACTACTTAATGCAGCTTCAATTCTACACTTTACATGTTTGAGCTGACATCTCGATTCAGAAATAAGACGATGAAGATCATGTTTAGATAATAAATGTGTATTTGTACGTTAAAACACGATGATGTGATGAAAACTAAAGACTGGTTGAAGTTGATGAACAAGTTCATCAGTGACATGTCATTTTCTCGGTTACATCTAACTATATGTACGGTCTCATCTACCATCATACTATATGACATGGCCTAACACTACTATCTACTGCAGATACAAACTCAAACCAAACCAAACCAAACCAAACCAAACCAAACCAAACCTACCCAAATTCCCGCCCGTAGGCAGGATCTGGAGGTAAGATGTACGCAGTCATACATTGGGATCAATCGTACAAATACACATACTAAGAACATCTTGCCGGTCGTTTTCCTTGCATTCAACGTCCATGTATCAATCTTCGTTGAACATTAATATGTTCAGGAACCAAGTTATGTCGAGTTTTGTTTGAGCTCCGGCTGACCTTTGCTCTGATGATCCTGAAGCTCATTTGTAGCAGCAACACTTGAAGGAACAAGCATCCTCCATAAGTAACCTCATCCAGAAATTCAATCCCTTTGTGTGTTTCCAGTTCACTATTACACCTGATCATGTAAAGCATTAATTTTGAGATATTATCAAGAGCACCACATCACTTGATATGTACATATCGAGCAAAGATGATCATAAAATTAAGCTCAAAGAAAAGCTCATAAAGCAATCAATACCATGTTGCTTATGTGTTTAAATTGAAAAGCATCGTGTTGCATTGTAAAGGACCATAAAGTACTTGCAGAAGATGTTAAGTGGATGTCAAATCTCTTGACTCAATTGCATGGGATCTTGGCAATCATGAAGCTTATCGGCTTGCAGGCTAGATAAATTCCTTTTCTCATTCAAAGGGATAAGTCGTCCAGCATATAAGCTCCTTATAATCCAGTAAACTGACTGCAGCGGATTCAAAAATTTAAGTTCAGCATCAGAAAGGGTCATGCAAACATATAGGACTTCAATTAATTGAGTAAATTGCAGTTGGAGTTATTTTTGTTAAACCGTCATGGGTATATTCTTCTCCGAGGCGCAGTGCATCAAGTGACGAGATGCACTTTTCTCATCATCAGCAACAACCACCCCAGTTAAAACTTTTCCAGCTTCAAGACTTTGGACCAGTCTTTGCAGAGTTTTGAAAACCTGTCCACCACCGTGCTGGGAAGGAAAAACATAATGAGTACAGGTTGTTATCAAACATATTTCCGATCCATGATAAAGGGAAACCACTACCTCTGAATGGGACATGTAACTGGAAGTTCTGTGTAATATTTATTAGTTCGCAGCTAGACAAAAATGCCACATGCTGATTGTATTCTATTGTCATTCACCTCACGGGGGTTATAACAAGTTCAAACAAGTTTTGTAGGTTTATAATATCATTTACGAGTTCGAAATGAAGCAAACATATACCTTGATAACGGCCGCAATACTGGAGAAACTTTTGGTTTTTCCATGGAGCATGACACCCATGTTGTTGAAAACACGAGAACTGCTGTCATAGTTCACTGCTGTATAAACTTGGGAATTTATTCTGCCAATATTTCTGGATAGGACCATATATCTGATAAATAAAGTTAATTAGTACACAATAAACAACATGAAAATTTGAAATCGGATGGAAAAACAATTCAGAATAATAAGTACCACACACTTATTGATTTTATAAGTCATGGATGGGAACCGAGGAAGTCCTCAGTAAGTGTAAATGAAAAAAATCATTTGAACATGGGAAAAAATTCATAGATTACCAGGATAAAGAAAAATGATTTGGCTCTAAGAAAACAAATGAATTACACATTATATAGCTCACATTCCATCATTATAGGACAACCTAATCAGCAGGCCAGACCAAGTTGGATTGTTTCCTTTTTACACAATAGACGAATATTAGTGGAACATAAATAGATGATGTGTGAATTCAAGAAAAGTTTACAACTGAGTGAACTTAAAATACAATAGTTTTCATATTAGCTCTAATATTGTCGGACATCCCTAAAATTCTTAAAGTTCTGCTTAGTACTTTGATGAAAGTTTGTGATCATTCACACCTTGCCAAAACCTCCTTAATTAACCACAGTATGAGGGAATATGGAAGTTGAGCATATAAACATCCCAGCTTGAGAAACTGCGGACATATTACGCATGGTGCACAAATAGGCATGAGTACTTTCACATGCCACCCATGCTATCACTTGACTACTTTTCTTCTCTATCTGTTACAAATCAATTAATCTTCTGTCAATGTACTATACTGAAGGTACAATTATTACCCGACACATTATTAGTAGAACTCTCTAGGAAAAAGCAACTTTCAAGAACTAGAGAAATTATATATTCTGCAATTATGTCAACATATCAAGTCTTGACATACGCATAACTCAGCAAACATCACATAAATCTTTTTAACATTAGACAGAATGCAGACAAGATATTAGATGTAGGACGTTCACAAGCATACTTTTTCGGTGGTAAGACAAAACCAGCTGCAATCGAGTCAGTAAGCCAATTCACTTTAAGAATGAGAGCATTCACGGCACATCCACACAAGAACTTGATCGATTGTATCTGAATTAACAAGAGACGAAGAATCAGAAAGGCTTAAGATGTAATTTCTGCCACAAACAAGATTGTATACCTACTTTCCATTTTTGAATTCATCTCATATTGAAGGACTGGCCTAGAAACCAACCCACAGCCTTATAGACTAAATAGAGGATATAAACTAATGTGAGTTTAAGGCAATGCAGAGCAAAACTAAAGCCCCCTTCAACTAGTAATTAGGGTCCCAGGACCATCTGCAGCGGGTCCCAGAGTTTCTATTAGAACGAATTGCATTGATATCAAGAGTGAAACAAGGGAATTCTTCCAAAGAGCTTTTTGTTTAAAAAATAAAAATAAAATAACAGTCAGACAAAAAGAAAGTTCTCTTGTTTTTTAATGCTTCTTCTTCTTATCATTATTTTTGATAATTTGATGGGCAATCCACATAGTTCCAAACGAATTAAATAAACTCCTAAAGACATAAGAGAATAGTCCTTTGGACGTAGACTCATAAAACAGATGAGCATTCAAATCACATACTCACGCAACTGACCTTTTTCAAACATAGAACAATCGGAAGCGTCTGAGACTTAAACCTAGCGCTTCTCTTTCCCTTCAAGTTTACTGGTGGTATTTGAGAGAGAACTGTGCCACCATATTTTCGGATGAGACCCTCTATTTCTTTTTCTTTTTGACAAGAAAAACCGGTGAGAACAAATTCCATATTTTGAAGTATTAACCTTTTCTTCCTCGTAAAAATTTTCTTTTTAAGAAACAGGTTCAGCTGCTGAGCCCTGGTGTCAAGAAGTGGACCAGATCGAGTTGATCTCCTAGAAGCTGTAGCGGAAAAACCTACAAAGATGCACAGAGTTACCATGGGATAACCAACAGCTAATTCAAACTTAAATGAGATAAGAAGATTAAGGACTTCCCTTACCATTATTTGATGTACATTGGGTCTTCTGGAGTTTTCTTTTGTCTTCTGTATTTGTTTCCTCTTCTGAAAAGCGTGCACGCTTTGAGGTTTGCAACTTTTGAGCATCTAGTTTTTCACATTTTGATAAAGCCCATTGCACATTCTTAGTTGACTGGCATCTCATGCCGGTTTCTGGTAATGCTGTCAGATTATGATTTTCATGTACAGAAGTAGAGGGTTCGATGTGGCAATGTGTGCTAGTATAGACTGCAAGAGGACAGCCAGAGCTATTCTCTTTCCGGGAAAAAGAAGGCTCAGCCCCATCCTTCACATTTTTCTCAACGTTGATTAGAGGTGTCTCATGGGATGCCAACCGAGGATTGCTGTCCGTTAAAAAGGCTCTTTTCTTATGGAAATCTATTACCGAAGTTTCTGCATGGATAGATGAAACTTTGCTATAATTTCTAAGCAAGGTAGTTTTTCTGGAAACTCGTGGTGACTCATTAGTACTAGCTCTTTGCAGGTCGATTCCTTGCCCTGCAGCTAACTCATTTCCCACCGCAGATGTCCCCAGCAGATTTTCTTTTCTTTGTCCATCAGTAATGTCAAAATATCCAAAAAATACTTCGCCATTACTATTTATAGTTGGTGACAGACTTGTATTCTCGGAAATGCTGCATGGTACAACAGAGCAAAGGGGATTCATTAAAGACAAACTTGACGATCTTACATCTTGAGAAAGCAAGATCCCCTCCTTTGTGCTGTTTGCGCAATTTTGAGAAGGTGTGCTTAACTGAGAAGCAAGAATAGCCTCTTGCTGCACAGAGGAGTTTTCATCTGGTGCAGCATCTGCAGACTCCGAGGAAAAACTTGTCTCTCCAGCAAAAGGTCTTGGGATGCTATGCTTCACGGTGGTCACACATTTTATTTCATTTTCTGGTTTCTGAAATCCAAAGAAAAGCAAGAGGCTAGAGTATTAAAATACGATGAGAAATATGTACAGAACACTGAAAACAGAATTCGTCAAAATATGAAATAAAGTTGGAGACTACACTATTCCCTTCTGCACAAGTATGAAGGTGATTTTAAGTGGCCAAGGAGACAAACTTGCAGTAAATGTTCAGCTGCTTATTCTTAGCACAAGTGCTCAAAGTTGATAAAAATCCTGAGGAACGTAAATATTTTATTCTGCTTGATTCCCTACGTTAATGAATAATGAGCATAAAATCTGCCTTAACACCGGAATACACATTCACAAAGTGCGTATAGATCGTTAATTCTTATAATTCATCTTTTATAACTAGCATAGTCTCTTTAAGGTCGGGCATGCATACTTTAGCATCCTTCTAAGTTACAAGAGTAAAATACTTCTAATTCCACCAGGGAAGAATCTCATCATAGTATGTAATACAGATACCAACAGAAAATCCTTAGATGCATAGTCATCGAAAAGAATAAGTGTTAAGAGCAATAGATCATGGTAATATGAGTAGTTCTTACGTTCCATGTCCAACCACCAAACCAGCGGCTTTGAAAACGTTCTTGAAACATGCTTGGTTGAGTCTCATCCTTTTCTGTCAAACGGGTGAAGTAAACAATTCAATGTCATCATGATTTTCTCAAAGAAACTCCATGGTAGAAAAGTAGAGTTAAATTTTTACCTGCATCTCGATAATTAGTACTTGAAGAACAGGCTACATCTGTTTTTTGACAACTTTCTTCCACTACAGGTGCAGTGACTTTCTGCAATTTGGCAGTAAATACACTGTTATAAGCTAAAAAAAGTAACATATACAGAAACTCTTGGACAGTTTATGTTATTAAATGACACGTAATTAGATTATTTAAGAAACTAGAAGGAAGTGAGTGGTGAAAATTTCAGCAACTTTAAAGTTTCTGTACCTCCTGTGAAACAGACAATCCAAATATTGGCTGAGATTGCATAGACCTTGAACGATCACTGTCGTCGCTGGCACTTTCATTCCCCAAACCGAAATCTGGATTATCAATGACCTTATCCGGTGTGCCAGCACGAGTACATTCTGTAGCAAGATCCTTTCCTAACTGTATTGCATTCCCAGTAGAAGCTTCTAAATTGTGGTCAGCACTATCGTCATCAGATTCAACATAATTGGTGACAGAGGCACCTTTCCTTTCAGATTTAATGTTTCCATTGCATTCAGAGTCTAGAGTATCCTTAACTTGAGATACACTTAAATCATTTCCCGGGCATTCATTGTAACACAAACCGGCATCCTTAAATGCACTTCCATGGTTCGATCATCCAAATCAGACAAATCATCAATATCACTTAAATCATCAACTGAACCACTACATGGCTCAACACAAAATTCCAGTCTTGCTTGTTTCACCTGAAGAGAAGCTTCAAGTATAGCTGAAGCAGAAAAGGATTTTAGAGATGAATCACTTTTGATTACTTCATCAATTACCAATGCTTCAGATGCTGCTATGCACAGTTCTACAGCATCAGCAGCAGCTTCAGGGAATTTTAAGTTTTCTTCGTGCCTTATAGGTTCATTCGCGTGAACAGGTCTTTCCACTTCGTATGATGGAGACTCACTTAATGATCCAGATTTATGTACAAGATTTAAGTCATTTGGCCTTTTCATGTAAAGAAACTGCTAGGTTTTCTTCGTGCCTTGACAGTTCATTCGTGTGAACAGGTCTTTCCACTTCATCTGTTGGAAACTCACTTAATGATCCAGAATTATGAACTAGATTTTCGTCAATGGACTTTTGATGCAAAGAAACTGATAAGTTTTCAAGAGGTTGCGCAGAACAATGGGACTCGGACTTTGTTTGACATGCTTCAGTAGTTAGACTTGTGTTCTCTGAATATCCCTCAGAGAGCAGGCAGAGATGAAATTGGACCACCTTCCAAAGAGAAGAAACTAAAGATGAGATTTTTGTTAAATAATGTGAGAAGACAGCAAGTTATAAGAAGCACGTGTGAGAGACTTGAAAACCAGTAATAAAGTATCAGGAAACTGGACTAAATACGCCAGAGCAACCAATGACACTATAAATGCAACATATATTTTCATGACTTCGGCTGCATGGTTTGAGTGTAACGTTTCAGTAACTGAAACTGAAAGAAACACACATGACTTGAGGTCATGACTTTAAACTGTCCAATATCACTGTACTCTTTTATAAAACATTAAGTATTCAGATATTTCATTTTGTTCAATGGAGTTTCATTCACATAAAATGAAAGAAAAAGAAAGAAAAAAAAGGTTCAATCTTATTTCATGACATAATGCAGAGATTTGAGCTGCACATTTATGAGTAAGCGTGTTAAGAGCCTCCTTCAGACCTCAGCACATTTATAGCACAAGGGGGTCGAAAATCTAGGTAAATCTTCAGACAACTTCGTAATTTTTATAATATACCAAAAGCACCCTAGACAACGCAACTCTGGGATTTATTGTAGAAAGAAATCACATTTTATTGATAATATAATTGAGAAAGAGGACAAAAGACACACAAAGAGATGGTGAGAGAGCAGAGCGCATACGTGGTTGAACAAAGATCAAAGTTCACCAAATGATGGAATAGAAGTTACTCCTATTTTTCACACATCTCAAATAGAGTAAATACTAAACGCCAGTTGGGTAGAATGTGTCTCTAGACTAAGAGTGACACAAAACACTGGATATGGAAAACTACTAGAACATAGGTGATCAAATCATTTAAGACCATGTAAAACAAAATACAAACGAGACAACATGGATTGCAGGCTAGGAACGTACATTCTCAGCAGATTGAACACAGCTAAAAGGCGAACCGGAAGTCCCAGATAAGTATAGTTGACCAATGTTACATCCACCATGTTCTCGAAATGAATCTCCATTGCTGATGCTCGTCGCAGGACATTGCAACTCCTACACAGATACAAGAAACTTTAGCCAAGTGATGAGAGTCGACACTTATCAGGTTAAAGAGACATGTTCACTTCCAACAGAACTGTGTTTTACCCTCATTTCCTACTGTTAACTAACAGTCTACCTCTTCAACTATCATATATATGCCTTGTATATCTTGCTCAAAATTCTAACATCATATTCATACATCATATATTGTTGTACAAGGCCGGATAATGTAGTATGTACGGGAAATATGATACCCAATAGCTAAGTTATCAGCATAAACCTAATGGGGGCCAACCTAGTGATTTTTCAGTGTCTGGGAACTAATTTATCAACACATTTTGCCTCGGGATGACGCTGAGCCATATTTTATTTGATCGAACTTATCATCCAGAGATACTGAACCCTCCACGCAACCTATAAAGGAGGCAGAATGCAATCCCTAGCAGGTGCCCTCAGCTTACAGGAAAAAGTAAAAACTACATAAACTCTGTATGTCCTCAACGTGCTAACTTCGAGTACACCACCTTCTCGCATCTTCTCCGAGAAGGACATTAGGCATGTTGTGCAAGCTACTAAGCTATCAATGGAAACCAATACTTACGCTTGCCACATTTCAAGACAACCTAATAATACAAACTACAAATGTATCTCATCAAATGCAGCTTTCAATATTAAAAACAACAATAACAGAATTAACTAAATTTACTGCCCTTATCTACGCAATCAATCGAGACGGGGAATTCGCACTTACCACATCTCCACATAGTTTATAGCTGCTAAGTGCTAACTACTGAAGTACAAATTGCTCTCCCAAAAATGTATTCACATTCAATATAAAACAACAGAACTCACTGCCCTGACCTCGATTCGTTGCTGGAACGTTAGATTGTCGTTGTAGATGCACTCTACATCTAATCGATCGATACTACATTGCTGAAGCCATGGTGGAAGCCACGCATCATCCTATAGCTCAGAAAAATACTAATTAAGAAACAGCAGAAGAACAAATTGAGCACTGATTCCACTAATTAAATTCGTGAAATTAGTAAGCCAATCAAAAATAAGGAGAATTGAAGTAAGGTTTTACTTACTTCTGAGAATTGAGGAGGACGAAATCCAGCCAGGCTGCACATTCTGTGTATCATTCGTTTAGTGAAGGATCGGTTGTTTCATTGTTGGAGAAGGGTTTCTTCATTGTGTAAGAACTCTGCTAGTTGGCGCCAGATAGGATTGTTCGGAGGTGAAATTTTGTTGGGCTGGATTACTTGGGCCAGTATCTGAAAAAACTTAAATTGGGCTCAATGTGAAACGGGTCCGGGTAAATTACGGTCAAATACACAGTCAACTTTATTTGCATAAAAATAGTTTTAGCTGCTCCTTATGGTGCATTTTCGAATGCTTATTAATGAATAGTAGGGGATTTTTTTGTTTCACTATTAAAATACAAATTAATTTAATTTAAAAATCAAAAACATCTCATGTAATGTTTTGTGCTTTTAAAGATATTTGCTGCTTATCTTTAGATAATCAAATGTTGAAGCAGAAAAAACAAAAAAAATCGAATAATTGTTTCTATCATATGAAAAGCACGTAAGCACCTAAAAAACAACATTTGCAAACACTCATTTGT
>JAYMSH010000150.1:0-13855 GCA_036897905.1 Aragoa cleefii | reverse complement strand
TTTTAAGTCCAAACAAATAAAGTATGAGTTTATATTTGTAACTAGTATTATAATTAATTATAAATATAAACTATTTTTACTTACAAGCATTTGTGACTCGATGGTGCAAGGTAGTGTGCGTAACGTTTCTGTAGAACTTAGGAGTTTTTATAAAATTTCGATAATTCGGGGAATTTCGTGCATATTTTTAATAACTCATTGGGTTTTGTGCAATTTATACTGTTAAAAATTTTAATCCAGTTTTAACAAACGCGTATGAGCACCACATTCCGTTAAAATTAACGGTTGAAGGGTTTCGCACTACTTTCCTACATAACTCAGTGAATTTTATGAAGTTTTAATAATTGAGGGAGTTTCGTACCCATTTCCAATAATTTAAAGGAATTTCATGCGGTTTACCCAATCTTGTCCCGATCGACTTTTGTTGTAATATTTTGTTGCTCTTTTACCAGATTGGGATTTATCGGTAAGAGTAAAATTTGTAGTTTTATTGGGGTAGGCATTGTTCATTGCAATATTTGGATTTCAGCCCCTTTTTTTTCCGTTCTTTTTGACAGTTTTGCCACCATCGAACTCCATATAAAATTTAAAAGTATTGATAGTGTTATTTTACCAATAAAATGCATATTTTTTCCGAACATCAATCAATAAGAATTTCTAAATTAAACATGCTTGTTTCGAAGCAATCTTAGCACATGCGACTCATTTGAAAGTTCCCCGATGCGTACGAGTGAAGGCAAAAGACGCTGAAAATGAAATGTGTGGGTCAGTATATCATTCGTAGAGCATTTATTTATGACCGAGCCTGTCCTCGAACAAAGTACGCTAAATGACATGTGTTGATATGTGGGTCTGTATATCACTAGGAGAGAAATGATCGAAGTTCGGCTCATAAGGGGTTAGTTTGTAATTTTACAACAATCGTAACCGCACAGGTCCAAACGGTCGGACTTCAGCGCGACTGGAACGTTACGAATGGTGTCAGAGCAGCCGAGCCAACCGAAATTGTAGGAGTAAGTATTTCACCGCAAAAATTATCGCACGACGAAGTCGAGCAATTAAAGAGGGGTGAATGTAACGATCAAAGTTCAGATAAGACTCGGAAAAATTGTGATGCTATTTGTACGAACAAGGTGCACATTCCTTTTTGGATATCAATTGTAAGAATTCTAAAATTAAGGGTGCTTCCTCTGGAGTCCTCTAGATTAATTTTAGAAAAGATGACCCTTTGAAAGGTTTTTCGGGTGGAACGAGTGAGGACGAAGTACGCTGAAAAAGACATGTGTTGGTTTGAGGGGTCAGTATATCATCCGGAGTGTCGTTTGCGATCGTATCGGTCCGAAAAATTTCAGTCTAAAAGGAGTCGGAGCTTTGCAAATAATATAAAATTCGTAATTACGTCGGTCCAATTATCGATAATTTATGTGAACCAAAGTCCACAACGAAGTAGAAGAAGAATTCCTCTATATTCTATTTCACTAGCCTTACATATGCTCTCTCTATTCCCTTATAAGCTTCTCATATGGTTTTTTGTATACGACTTTAATCACGAATTACTCATAAATAGTACCGCTAAAAACTATTTGTATTATTATAATACTGTTTATTTTTATTTTTTAGCAGTACAGTTTATGAGTGATTCGCGGTCAAAGTTGGGTACGGAAAATCGTATGAGAATTTTACTGTATAATCAAACATTGGCACGGAAAACTATATGAAAATTTAATGTGGGGCGGAGGGAATACCATGGAGTATAATTTAATACTCCACATTTTCTAGAAACAAAAGAATAGCCAAATCATCTTGAAATAATGTCCCATCTTAACTTAACTGTCTATATAACCAAAAAAACTCGCAATTGATTCTGAGCACTAATTATAAGCTTTAATTGTAGAGGTGCTGAAATTTTTTCATTTTTTGAGCTAATCTTCTATCTTAACAAAAAATATACTGAACTTTGTGTTTTTTTTTGGCATAATGGTACTGATTAGAATATTTCGCCAAAAATTCTCCAAGGAAGTGTTAAAATGTGAAAAGAAATTTTGTCCGAATAAAAAAGTCAACTTAGAATAACATCCCATCTATACTGGACGTTTTTCCCAAGTTTTTATCACCAACTCAAAGGACACGCACTAAAACTTTCTTAGTTAAAAAAGGGCACTACAATGTCTCCATAAACTTATGTTCTGAATATCGAACCGGTCACGCTATAAAATAGGTTTTGGGGGTTTATCGGATTCAACTTGGTCAAGTCGGATTTAATATAGATAGACTGGATCCAACTTGGGGTTGAACTGACAATTGGATCTGAGTTTCAAAATACAGTTTTAAACTTGATTGTTATTGACCTTCTCTTTTTTCCATTTGAGCAAAACTAAAGAATAAAGAAGAGGGAAGATAAGTTTAAAAAAAGAATGAAAATAAAAATAACAAGTTGCTTAGCATGATGATGGCATCTTCGAGGACTAGACGTGTTCAAAATCATTTCTGGTCTCTCAAACTTCCAAGAGCCAACCTTACAAAAGAAAGGGACAATAGTATACAAGCAAGTCGTGCCTAACAAATCATACTCACATTGTTTCATTTGAAGTGTTCAAATTTAATTTTATTAATTCAATATTTGATTGCATATTACTACAAAGTTATATTGGCAAAAGATATAACTAAGATTCGTCGGATGTATTTTTATTATATAACTTCTTTAATTGTATTATCAATATATTTGAGAAGTCCGATTGAGTCAAGTATTATTAAGAGAATAAGAAATGAGAACTTTAAATATAATAGAGGGTGTAAATTGGTTGGAGAGGAATGTCAACCGTTCCTTGGCAGCAAGTTACGCGTACTGCCAACTCAGGATAATCAAGGTTTGGCTATCATTAGTTTTCTTTTCTTTTCCGGATGTATGCATGCAGTCCGGGAACACTTTGGGGTGTTATGTTGACATCAATTAACTAACTGGCTCCATTCGAAAGCTAACTATGAGCACATGAGGGATTGGATCCCTGCACCTATTGCTTCCAGCTCCTCCCTCCTAACCATTTGACCAACTTATGACTTCCCGGCTATCATTAGTTTCAAACCCCAACACCATTCTCGATTCGGAAACTACACCTAGTACTACCGTCAATTCCTCATTAATATATTCACCTAGTACTATTTAAACTACACACACTACGACGAACACAGAAACCCATCAAACAACTAAAAAGAACAACAGATACTGCCGACATAGAAAGTTCACTTACTGAGTGCATGAGGCGCTGAGATAACCTTCGTTGGGTACGTCATTCGCCGTTCAAATGTGATTCCAGCTAGCCAGGGTTCTTGGTTTGATTTAGAATAGAGAGTTTTGTTACCACAAATAGTGATCGAGTATCCAGTATTCCACTTGAGTGAGTAGTTTGAGAAGATAATGAATGAAATAATGTTTGTCGATAGCTTGTGTACTCACTTGGAATACATGTAAATTATTCATAACTTATGTTCTCTCTTTAGAACGGCGTATTCTGCACCATTTCTTTCTTTCTTTCTTTTTTTTGAGAAGGCAACCCTAAAAAGAACACTAATAATCCAGTAGGCTGCACCATTTTACATAACAAAAGGAATCATTTTGATGACTTTCAAAACACAAGTACTTGCAACAACACACTGAGATCATTCGATGTGACTACTGTCATGTTAACCATATAACACTGCGGCTTCGAAGCACATTAACCATATAACAGACATATAACTTGGATGCAAGTATTTAGGAAGCAGAATTTTGTACCTCAGACAAATCACCCATGGTGATGCAAGACAATGGCTTCCTTGAGCTTAAAGGTGCCCTTCTTTTCGAAAGCTGGAAAGAAACCTGCTGCATGGTTTGTCGGAGTTGAGGATTAGGTTGAACACCACAAAATGCCAGTCTTGCCACCAAAACAACATGCTCTTCCTCCTCTTGCTTTGTAGGAGGTGGGACTCGATTATCCAGCACGTCTTGTAACATCACGCCACAGACCGCTGAGTCTGATAACAATATAGATGAAAGGAGATCTCCAGGATGTCTCCCCATAATCACATCAAGTAGGAGCACTCCAAAACTGTAGACATGACACTTTTCACTCCCTTCCGTGGTATAGGTGAATTCTGAAATGAGGGTGAAAATTGGAACTTAATGATGCTCTTCTCTTAGTTACACATATGAGTAAACATACACCTATAGCAAACTTATTAATGGGAAAATGCAAGTAATCCATGCATCACATAGTAGAATGATGTACTATATTTTACTAATAATGGCAAGTCAGCACAATAGTATAAAAACCCAATGGGTTGTATATGATATAACTTGCACTAAAAATCTCACATGTATTTCTTTTATTAATAAATTGTGGGATTTTTTTCTTTTTTCCTTTTCCTCCAATTTACTGAGTTTCTCAAGACACGAGGAGCTTCTATGTAGGACAAGGCATTCGCTACACCCTTGACAACATTCACCCTCTCCACCCATGGAAATTTGCGCGCTTGTTCATTAGAATTCAGTTTCTCTAACAGGTTCCCTCCTTGCAAAAATTCGTAAACCAAGAACGAATGCCTTAGATGTGAACAAAAGCCAAGCAGCTTCACTATATTACAATGGCGTATCTCCGTCAGGGCACGAATTTCCTTCTCGTAACTCTTGGGGTTCACCAGCCCTTCATCATCTGATACATGTAGCTTCTTGACTGCAACAACTCGACCACTGGTTAGCTTCGCCCGAAATGCGCTTCCTTGTGCGCCTACCCCAATGCAGTGCCTGGGGTTGAAATCTTCTGTTGCTACAATGATGTTCTCATATGCTAGCATCCCATCGAAACTCCATATGTACAAGGACTTTTGAGTTTCTTCTCTTGTCTCATCTACACTGGTTCTTGTACCCGCCTTTGAAGCAAAAAATAAGCAAACTACAAGAACCAAAAGAGAGGAGCTTGCCGACAGTAGAGGTATGATTATGGTCAGTAATATTTTGCCTTTCCTCTGTTTGCTTTAGTATTCATACAATGCCTCAACCCTGTTATGCTTCCACAAAGGCCTTTATTATTTCTCAATGCATCAAAAGGGGCCCTCTGAAATGCTGTGATATTTGGAAGAGGACCCTCCAACTGATTGTAAGAGACATCAACAGAAGTTAAACTGAAGCACTGAGAAAAGCTTGAGGAGATAGAACCTGATAATTCTTTATGCGAAAGTATCAACTTCTCCAAGCTTTTCAACCGCCCTAGATCAGATGGAATTTCACCACTCAACATATTGTAACTGAGATCAAGATTCTGGAGAGAATACTGTATATCTCCGATTTGAGAGGGAATATAACCGCTAAACAAGTTCCTGCTCAAATTTAAGTCTATGATTTTCATGCATTCCCCAACTTGCCCTGGAATCGGCCCACTGAGCTTATTCCCAGCTAAATGAGCGATGAGAGTTCCGTAAGCTTAAAAATTCCAGATGGAATGTTTCCAGAAAATTTGTTATCATTCAGCTTCAGCTCAAGCAGACCTGTTAAATTTCCTACACTTTCCAGAATACTCTCTGTCAGATGGTTCGAAGAGAGATCTAAACGGTGCAAATGAGAAGCATCTCCAAGCTCTGAGGGTATTTTCCCCGAAATATCATTGTTTGACATCACCAGATTAGTCAAATTACCACAATCACCCCAATTAGGAGATAGTTCGCCATAGAATTTATTGTAACTCAAATCAATGTAATACAAGTTTGGGTAAAAACCAAGACCCTCCAATATATTCCCTACAAAATTGTTTCTATCAAGCCTGAGTCTCTGTAGTGAAGTACAATTTCTTAGGCTTTCTGGAAAGGAGCTACTAATTCTGTTGTCATTTACTGTAAGGTTCTTTAGTAATCCACCAAGGCATAAATTGTCTGGTAGACGGCCTGTAAGATTGTTGAAACCTAAAGATATAGACTCTAAATTGTTCAGATAGGTCATTTCTACGGGGATTGGACAATATGATTCATTTTCATTGAGATGCAGCTTACTAAGCTTTGTCAAGTTCCCAATTGTAGAAGGAATACATCCTGAGAGCATGTTTTCACTAAGGCGTAAACTGGTTAAGTTTCTCAAATTGCCTATACTGATAGGAATTGGACCAGATAGCTGATTTTTGAATAAAGACATCTCTCTGATTTTAGCTAAGTTCCCAGCAGAAGAAGGTATAGATCCTGAAAGCTGATTTTCGCCAAGGTACAACATCGACAGGTTGAGTAAATTCCCAATACTAACAGGGATCGAACAAGACAATTGGTTTTTATACAGACACAGCTCACTGAGATTTGTTAAGTTCCCAATGGAAGAAGGGATGCATCCTGAAAAGCTATTATCACAGAGGTATAACAGAGTTAAGTTACTCAAATTGGTAATTGAATTGGGAATTTCGCCACTGAGATTATTTCTAGAAAGAAAGAGTTCAGTGAGAGACTTGAGCATTCCAATTTCTGGAGAAATTTGACATGACAGTTGGTTCCCGTACAGGTAAAACCTCCTCAACTTAGTCAAGTTCCCAACAGAAGAAGATATACACCCGGTTATCTTATTCTTCGCAAAAGACAAAAAATTTAAATCCTTCAGTTTACCTATAGAAACCGGGATTGAACCGCTTATGTTGTTGCTTGATAAATCAAGTTCTTTTAGATGAATCAAATTTCCAATTTCTTGGGGTATGGAGCCACTGAAGCTGTTAGCAGCCATGTGAAAGAATCTAAGGCTGGTCATGAGGCCTAATTCAGGCTGAAGTTCTACATAAAGATGATTGATGGATAAATTAAGATAGACGAGTCTAGAGAGGGAAAATTTGTTGAAGGGAACGCTTCCAATAAGTGAGTTGTTTTGAAGATCAATAGAGTGGAGATGGGGTAATAATGAGAAATTGAGATTGTAAAGCTTGCTTTTTATTCCACTGCCAGTGAGATTCATATGAGTAGCCTTTCCGTACTTGTCACATCGAACTCCAAGTTATTTGCAGTAGTTAGTTGCAGCAGTCCAGGAAGAGAGGAGAGATTGAGTTTTGTTACCAAGACTCGATTTCCATTTCAGAAGAGCGGAAGTCTCCATTTCTTCTTGCGAGTGATCCATTCTTGTATTTGAGTCATTTGATGCAGAAGAAAGGAGAGCTTCAGCAGGTACTGGAAGAAGAAAAACAATGCATACAAACTTAACAAACAGAGAATACATTGTTGACATATCAGCTGAAAACAGCGGAATTTAGTTAGTGAAAGTATGAATAAACATCAGAGTGAGATGAGAGGTCATATGTAAAAGCTGATTTGCTCCTTTCTAGAAGAAATTCTTCTTGGACAATATGATATCATTAAACAGCTATCCCGTCAACTTCAACTACAAGTCCACGTCTGACCTCTATGTTTAACCCTTCCCAATAGTAGCCAACGGTTCATTATAGTAGACGGTGACCAACTTTTCATCTTGGTCTCACTAATATTCACCATTACGGGCATCTCACCCTATTAACCCACCACGTCAATTCTTTTAGAGCTATTGTTATTTGAACAAAAGTCTATGCTGTTACGGATTGGTGGCTTAGTGGTTAGTCAACAACGTAAGTAGAACTCATGGGTTTCATATCCATTTGACGTCCATCTGAGGTTTAGAAAGGGTTTCTATCATCACATAGAGGTGATGCAGTGCAAGAACCATGGCAATTCACGAGAATATATTCACCATGAAGAAGATACTGTGATGTACCATGAACATAAGGACATTGAAAAATCACCAACAACTTTGCTTTCAGGATTGCAGCAGTCATCTAATTGTCATGTAGAAATTTATGTGCCCCATTGCATTAGTAGACTTGAAAGAGATAGCTCTTGAATAAGTTATGGAGAGCCAGTGATTATTTCCAGTGAAACAAATGACAACCACATAGTTTAGCCCTGTGGGTCAAGCTTTCCTGTTAGGAAAAAAGACAACAAGTCAAGTGGTACGCCCCACATAACCCTGACTTGACTCTTGAACCCATGCAGCATAATTTGATGTTGATTGAATTTGAATTTTCTGATAAATTCTTTTTTTACTGCAAAATTTAGGCACCCGACTCAAAATCTGACACCGGAAACACTGTGAAGCAAACCCTATTTCATACAATTACGATGTTGAAATATTCATGTGAATAAGCATCCAATTATTCACACAAGTGACCACAGTTTTACATGTGACTTTTATCATCTGCTGGATACAACAAGATCCCTAAGAGGCAGTGGCGTGCTGTATTATATACCACCATTCAAGTACTCGAAAAAGAGGGTACATTCATAAGCCTCGTTCTTCTGATAAGAGAATTATCTGATGAGTTAATTGACTTAATAATCCCCATGAAAATGTGCAGCAATATTAAGAGAACCTTTTATCTAAGATCTTCCTCAATTTTGATTTAGACATATCAACTTCAAGAGCTTGTGAATGGAAACATCCATTTATAAGGTGATAATGAATAACACATTAAAATGAGATCTTAACCTACAGTTCAATTATTTTTAATACAGTTGCTTCCACCAAGTCCTGAGATGACATAAGAGTTCGCTACCAAAATAATTTACCATTTATTCTAGTCAGGATGGGAGACTTAGATTCATTTTAAAAATCCAAATACGATGCATAATACGTCAACATAGTACGAAAATCATGCAGTAATGTTATTTAATCAACAGCATATCAAAAGGTCTACAAGCAATCCTCAACTAGAATCAAAGTTTATTTAACCTTCCAATATATCTTTCGGGAACTTGCTTATTTTGACAAACCTGATATCCCACAAGATCTTGAGATATCATAATGAAGAAAGAATGTGAGACATATAAATTCAGGTAGACATACTTTGGTGTTGGACCATCCCACTTTCTGGCTTTTCCTTCATTAACAGGGTAAATCTTTCCTTTATTGGGAGAGTCTAACAATTGAAAATTTCGTCCACATTTAATCAAAATGATAATGATAACCAGATTGAGGAATGCAGATACACTAGACAAGCAAAAGAAAACAGAGGCAGGCATTCAAATAAACAATGTTTTACAACAACAAACAACTACGCCTTTTATACCAATAGTCAACCATGTTTTAAGGCAGAAAAAAAGAAAAAAAGATGGAGCATCATTTCAGTATTGAAATCACATGTAATTGATTCTGGAAAGATAAGACGTACTGAATATGTAGTGTGTCGTAAAAGAGATATAAAAAGCTGGCTAAACAGTGGCAGACATGAGAATAATGTTGAAGTCTTAGTATAATGGGACATGAGAAAAAGTTCACTTGTTACCTTAATATGACCTCTTTCATCACCTTGTTCATAAACTCTTATCATGCTCTCCTCTCCCTGAGCCAACTACTATCACACCTTTCGTAATCTTCTTTTCCATGTCTTTTGATATGGTCTGCATCAATTCCCCGAGCTTCTCATTTGACAAGAACAAGGTGGTCTATCCAGTCAGCTCTGACCTATTTGTCCTTCCCCAAGAATAACTGTATATTTGAAGGCATAATCTTCTCAACTAAACACATCAATTGTTTACTTGATCCCTTGAAGAATGTTATCTCAGCACCGGTTACCTTACAAGTATCTCGATGCATGATAACTTACGATTTAAATCATATTGGATTGGTATTTCTTCTAATAACATGCCAGAGATTGGAGGCAATAAAAACTTTAATTTCTCCATCATGGCCTCTAGTTCTTCTAATTTGTCCGTCTCTCCCATCTGAACAAAGATTTTCTTTATCAACTGACAGGACATCTCACTCATGCCTCTACCTCTCATCAACATTTGCTTACAGCAATCAAAGGCTTCATCAACTCTGCCACGGGCGCATAGCCCTGTCACCAAAAGGTCCAGTGCATGGCTGTGTGGACAGTGGCCTTTCCTCACCAAGTATTTCCACAAATCCAATCCGAAATCAATCATGCCATTCTCACAGAAGAACTTCATTAACATAACAACTGTCCGCATCTTGGGCACAAATTTTTTCTCGATCATCCTTGAGTACAGGTCAGCAACATCATAATGATGCCCCTTTGATCTCATTAATCCCAAAAACACAGTGTGATAAGTCACATTGTCATGTTTGATGCTTTTTGCTTGCATCTCATCCATCAAGGCTGCTGCTGAAACCAGATCCCTGGCTCTGACCAAGATACTCAACAAAGCATTATAAGCCCCGGTATCTGGCTGTAGATTTCTCTTAAGAATATCCTCGAACAACTGTTTTGCCTTTGTGAAATTCCGAGCAATCCCTGCTCCATGAATTAATGTGGTCATTGTTTCTAATGTTGGGGAGCAATTTATGCGTTCCATCTCATCGAAAAGTCTTAGAGCATCGCCAAAATGCCCTTTCTTACAATATGCATCAATTCTGATATTATATGTAATATTATTAGGCTTAAAACCTCTTCGAACCATCTCATGATAGAACAGCTTTACTGCAGTAATGTCACTTGATTCCTTGAATCCAAGCAGCAGAATGTTCATGGTTTTGGTATTAGGAAGAAACAGGGTATGCATCTTGTTGAATATAGATCGTGCTTCTTCCATCCGCCTCTGTGTGCAAAAGAATCGGAGGAGAACATTGAACTCATCTGTACAAAACTTTTTCTCCGGAAATATACGGGTCTCCATCTTTTTAAAAGCTTCCAAAGTTTCTTCATACGATTGGAACTTCGCGATTCTCGACAACATAATACTCATCGACTTGATAGTGAGCAGGTGCGGGTGAGTCTGTTTGATACGCTCCATTAACTCCCATGCTTTGTCAAAGTAACGCATATGTGTCAGTGTGTGGATTGTCTTCTCAAAAGCATCCGAACTTGGAACATAAACGTCACTCTCCAGGCAATACTTGAATAACTCGTACGCTGTGAGGCCATTGGAGTGTGCAGCAAACAAGCTACCAAGAATCTTTTCAACCAAAGGCGTTGACAATACAGCTTCGGGCATTTGACAACGAAGGGTGGAACGCAGTGGTTTGTCAGGAAAAGGATGGTCATTAATAATTCTGACGATTCCTTCAGTCTCAACGTCTTGCTGAAAGGAAGATTGAAACCTAACGATTTCAAGATTCTGATTGATGTGAAAAAGTTGTTTGAGTCCATAACTTCTGTTCTTCAAAAGCATCATGTTTTCCACTAAAACCAAATAAATACTACTAGATTTCTGACACGCATAGTCCTGTCCCGAAAAAAATATACCAGCAAGTATTAGCTAAAGGCACATGTATTTCAGCTGAAAAGCAATGCCGGAGTCAAGAGAAGACACACAATGCGAAAAGCAATCAAAGGCACCTACTTTCGTCTTTTATCTGGAAAATTTTAACAGCTTCTTTTGGAGCACAAATACAATTAGGTACTCTCTATAACTCCATCACCAATTAAAACTTTGTCAAATCTTCTTAATACAGAACTAACACAGGCATGACTATTCGTTTTAGGTTCACCAGGAAAATATATTGTCGATACCATATAACTAACTAATTCCTCCGTCCAAACTTATTTGCCTCATTTTATTTTCGGGACGTCCCAGACTCTTTTACAACTTACTATAATTGGAAATTTCACAATTCCACGTACTCATTTATTACTTGACTTTCATATTTTATTCTTTCTCTCACAATTTCAACCAACTTGCTGCTTTTATTAATGCTTTACTCATATTATTAATTTCTATGTCAAAAGCTAAATGGCAAAGTAGTTCGGGACAGATGAATTACTAAAAATCTCATTTCACATCATATCTAAACTAAAAAATACCATTCGTGTGTACAACTCACAAAGCCCAATGTTCAACCTCACAAAACCCCTCTCAAACAACATCGCCGCCTCCCCACGGTGACCTCTAAGCTCCTCTCCACAACCCTCCTATACCCCTCTCAAACCCGCCCCCCAATCACCTCCCTCCTATACCCCTTCTCCACTGTCGCTGTCGTAAACCACTCGATAATTCATCAACCATGGGAGGACTATCCTTTTAATACACTTTAGATACTCTAGCATTTCCAATTAGGTACCATTTTGGGGCAGTGTTCATTTTACATATTATAGCGTGAGCTTGCTGTACGCATTTCAAAAAAAAAGGTTAACAGAATATAGTGTTCGTTAATTTTCATTTTTTTTGTAAATCCTAGTTTAAAATAAGAACTAAAGCAACAAGAAGCACCTTGGGTTGACTCCCAAGAAGCTCTTGTTTACATTCACTAGCTCGACTCTTTCCTCGTACTAGTCCACATCGGTTGGGATGGTGTTTTTTCCACCATCTCCCTCTTTATCATTATCGGGTTCCTTATTCGCACTTGCTTCTTTCAATCCCATCTTAAACGCAAATTCCCCCATTTTTGTGCACATGCTTAGAAACTCCGCATGGCTCAATTCTTCATGTTCTTCTTTTTCTTCTTTCTCAATCATCTTTTGATGCTTAATTTGACAAAGTTCATCAGGCTTCCATTCAATGAATCTATCTCTTTTCCTTTCGTGTGATCCTGCGTCTATAGGATCATCAACATTAAATTCGACGACATCTCCAAGGATTTCCATCTTCAACTTACGGTCACACACTTTTATACTCGTTCTCGTTGTACCCATAAATGGTCTACCCAACATAATAGTGTAATTCGCAGTATTCGATGGTTCCTCTTCGATGTCCATCATGACAAAGTCAACAGGAACTATAAATTCTTCAATACGCACAAATAGATCCTCAATTATTCATATTGGATATTTAACAGATCTATCATCTAATTGCACAGTCATTCTAGTCGGTTTTAAACCTCCTAAGTTCATCTTTTCATAAACACTTATATGCAGTAAATTCACACTAGTTCCTAAATCAAGCATTGCACAAACACGTTTTCCATTCCGAAAAGTAATTTTTATATTTAAGCTCCCTGGATCCTTTTTCTTGGGTGGAACTGTTACTACCGTTCTCGCAGATTCTCTTCCTAATTTCCTTTGTTTAGCTTCAAACTTCCTTTTATTTTATTTTATTTTGGTTGAAAGCTTCGAACTTCCTTTTATTAGCACACAACTATTTAAAGAATTTCAAGAAAGCAGGAATATTTTTTACTAGGTCAAGCAAACCTATATTAATATTAATTTCAAAAACCATTGAATAAAGTGGAGAAAGTTTAATGTCCTTATCTTGCTCCTTTAAGCAGCTCGAGTATGGTATCGGTGGATGATACGGATTTGCAAGCTTTATGTAACCCAACTTCACGCTTGTCTTTATTACTCTCCAACCTTTTCTTCTCTTTTGGTGCTTCTTTCCCTTGCTCAGGTGCAGGTTCTCTATCTTCTTTTTCATCATCCATAGCTTCATCACATACATGATCAGAATTAAGATTATATTTAGAAGCATAATTATTGTTAATGACTTTACCACTCCTTGTCGTAATTGCTCTTGCTTGTTCGTGGGTATGATGCCCTTCATCAAAAATATGTTTCTCAATTCTTTGCACATCTATAGCTAATCCATCAATCATCGAGTTAATATTCTTCATCCTCTCACTAATTGTTCCTATATGACCTCGCACTAAATCCTCCAACGCATTCACTCTCTTCGCCGTTTCAACCTTATACTCCGAATCCTTTTTGGAACGCTTCAAAACCTTTCAAAATTCCAGCCATAGTATCTTCCATACCAGGTTTCCCTTATGGTGGTGATTGGTAAGGTCCTCTCCTTGGTGGTATTGGAGCTCCATACAGTATTGGATTAGTAGTTCTCCTTGAAACGTTCGGGTAATTCATATAGTTAGAACAAACCTATTACTATTATTATTGTACTCTCTCCCTACACTTTGTTCATTAGCCCAGTTAATATCTTATTG
>JAYMSH010000149.1:0-13874 GCA_036897905.1 Aragoa cleefii | reverse complement strand
AAAATCACTTAGAAACAATCGTAGTAATGTAGAGAAATCTCACATGAACGAAGTGAGAATTGAAGGCTATACCACCGTACCTTCTTTAATTATCTTTTACTCTCCTTTAATTTACTCTTTTATTTTATTTTCATGATCTTGTTACTACAAATATTCAAAATACCCGTGTCTTACATTTAGTTACGTTAATCATTCTTAAACCATTAGTAGAGTAAATAACAAATTTCAAACACACTATGAGTCATTGAGAGATTCAACCTCATGAGTAACAGGTTGTAAACTACAACACCTCGTGCACTTGCGAGTGGTACTTTGAGAAGCCCCCATCCGCACCCATCACCAGTGCAGCAACACAGGTTGAAAATCCTTTGGCCTCAGTCCATTAACTACTTCTATTGCACGACCACAGGTTGCAACACCTTTGGTCTTAGTCCAATAAACAAAACATGACAGTTTAAAATTGAGTGTGTCTGACATTCAGGGGGAAGATCATACTACAAAGCTTGCGACACCAACACAGTCTATTTTTCAAACTCCTCCTTCTGTCAACACCACCAAGTTCATGGGCAATGTCCAACTAGTACTGGAGCCTAAATATGCACAAAACATAGAGATCTAGCATCAACATGATTTCAGACAGCGTGGATCTATGACCCATGTTCTTACCTATGGGTGCATGACCTCCCCCCTTAGACTGCCAACCATAGTGGAGGCAAACACAAAAGTCATCAGTTTGCAAACAGACAAAATGTAGGATGCCAACAAACCACCAGGTCCCCCACTAGCTGCTACACCTATATCATTCAAAGCACCATCTTCATCAAGAGTGGTGGCTCTAATCAGTGCATGGATTTCCAAGGTAAATACAAAAGCTAATGGGCCATCTCAAGCTGCCCTGGTGGATGCCACACATGTGGATGAGCATGATCCAAAGTTGGACATGATTGATAATTATCATGACTCACCATCCACAACATCAAACCAGTCTAAGGATGACCACTTCATGAAGGTAAAGAAAAGTGTGAAATACTTCAAAGCTCAAATCCATCAGACTGGTAACAAGGTTGATGAACCTCTCCCTTCTCCTGAGCAGACTGAATCTGACTCCTTGAATGAAATTCCAGCTGGTCTTATGAAGTTCTTCTCAAAGTCTATAGCAATGGGCAAAGATCATGTTGATGCTATCAAGAAAATAAGCAAAGATAATCATGACTTCTTCATCTGGATGGGCAGGAAATGCAAGGATTTCCAGAATTTTTAGACTCTGCAGAAAGATACCAATACTAAATTGGTCACCAAGACTTCAGAAAATGTTGATGCAATAGCCAAGCTCAGTGACAACTATGTCAAGCACACGGAGATATAACATATTTGAAGCTCCCGGTATCTCATAATCAACTCAGAAAAAGTCCCATCTCTCCCCCACCTAGAACCCTTTGTTGGGAAAAAATGCCCGTAAAGCACATTATGTATCAAATATTATTAATTTAATAGCTGAAATAATTGTTTAATGAAGTTACGTGTTGTTTATTTCAATTGCACTCATTAATTATGCACTACATGTATCTAGACGTGTGAATAATCAACTAAACAATCCATTGAATGTTATAATGACGCGACTGTTGGACTTAGTACACATGGGTCTTGTATACAGCAGGATTGAGTCAATGGTCAAATATTCATAATAAAGTCAGCAATTATCGTACCCTATGGATTTTGGTACGAGGGAAATCATGAGATGTTGTCATTAGTTGCATATGAAAATCAGTTTTATCCAGGATTGATTTGTTAGAGTTACCAGGATATGAGACATCCGATGTGATAGGATTCACATATGACTAGGACACGATAGTGTGAGTAGCACTCCCTTGAAGCTGTTAAGGGATTCTTGTATACGCTATCAATGATGATCAAGTGCGATGGATCTTAAGTAGGTCTTGGAAATATAAACTCCTATGAAGTTTAATAATAAACCTTACTGTGTGTGACAGTGAACAGTTGACGAGGTTTCAATATACGCTCTAGGTAGGTTGTTATAATTCTTCATGGCCGGGAACATTTTCCATAAGACTGGACTCCTACCTTGATAAGTACTCCCTCCGTCCTCTTATTAATAGCACATATCACTATTCATGGCCAACTTTGACCACAAGTTAATCTTAAACTACGCGGGTAAAAAAGTATACAAAAATATATTTTGAAAGATCATGAAATGTATTTTCATTCTTTTTACAAAAAAATTATTAATATAATTTATGAGTAATTCGTAGTCAATGTTGGTCGTAAATAGTAATATGTGCGATTAATAAGAGAACATAGGGAGTATACCTTCTCTCCATATGTCCTTACACCGGAAGATGCACTCAAAAGATCCAGACAGTTAAAAGCACTCAATCAACTGCAATGATTTTGTAAATGAAGAGTCTCCTACTTCTTGTTACCTGCTGGATAGGATTTACTTTTCTTTAGTTAGATGTGTGACAGAAAAGTTCGCTGAGTCTCAACTTTTCAGTCTTTTTGTCAGTAATAAGGCTGTAAGCTATTTTGATTGTCTTTGTAAGGCCTGTGTGCCACTGCTAAGAACTGTATCTGTGGAACTCTTGGGAGGTTTTCAGCCTCCTCGATTTTGCTATATATGGCGATATTCCTCCTGTGGTAACTTTCGGTGCGTCCTTCAAAGTAATTCGTACTTGAAAAGTTAGATCTCAACATATCCCTCTTGACCAGATAAAATGAATACCTAAACGTACTAGGCTATGGGATGACCTAGCTCATATGCAAGGAAGAAACCTATCAGAAAATAACAGAGACCAACAAACCTTCCCTATAAACTTTGTTTTGAGCATGTATAAAATCCCGGGAAGAGATTCTGATTTGACCGATGAGTTATATCAAAATTCAGTTACATGTTGACAGAGACATACACAGAATATAAGTACAGAACTGAAAACCACAGAATCATAAATAACCGCTGCATGTTTAGTGTTCCCTCATGAATACTCTTACTCATATATTATCCTATAATAAAGAGAAGGAAAAAAAACAGGCATGACTCACCTGGCTTCACAGCTTTTATCTTAAGAAGGTTTTCCAATAGTTGAAACTATATCTGGGACACCAGCAATGAACCTCGTCAAATCATATTGCGAAGCTGTTTCTGCACAATAATACCCCGTGAAAATTGCACCCAGCGGAGCGCCAATGTGTTCTAATTCAGTAACTAGAGGTCCATCATATGAAGAAACTGATTCATCGCATGACTGATTCTTTGACAAAAGAACGACCACCGGACCTGCAAGAGTTATATCTCAGTACTGGAAGTATACCTAAAATGGGATGAAACAACTGGGCAAACAGATTTGAGTCTTGACTTACGCATATTCTATATGAATATTCATGAATCGTAGATTTTCTTTACTTTGTGTGAGAAGTACAGATCCCTCAATAAGCTGGTCCTGCTCCAACTCAATTGGATCGTAGAAGTAAATCAATGTCTACGAATACCATGGAGTGAGTCAGTGAACCGAAAATAAATAGTAGACATTTTTGCAGTGATCTACTTCAAATAATTTCTTTCCAGAACAGGAGTTAGTATCATGTTTTTAGAATCTATAATAGATAAACTACATATAACATCCACAGAGAGCCAGCTGGCCGATACTGCAAGTAGTAGCATTAGCATGACCGGGAATGGCCTTCCTGCTATCTTTCTTTTTTTTGTTTTTTGGGTGTAACTACTCTGTCATGAAGTCTAATTGAAAATCACTTCAATTAATTATTTGACAACATTTATAAACGTGAATTGTTTGAGGAACATCTCATTGCTGTAGGAAACTGCGGGAAACTGAATTTCCAGATATCTTACTGGTTCAAGACACAGAGAACGAAAGCCAGAAGTGTTGTTAGAACGAGACTTTTTATCATTTCTTTCTATATATACAGAAAACTCAGCATTTTACTAAGCCAAGGGAAATTAGCATCACTCTACTTATTTGTCCTTTGTGCTATCAGTACGTGGCTACATGTAAGACCGTAAGTATTCATCACAGTGACATGCAACTTTAGTTATCTCAGTATAATATAGTAACAAAAGACTTTGAAGTGGTTTAATGACCTGTTGCCAGTGAGTTGGTGGATCCTCAGGTGCCGTAGATAGCAAAAGGGCTTCACTTGGATTGGCACGCTTCTTTCTTTGACTGGCATCTACAACACGATTATCTGAAGCCTCAGTGAATGCAGGTGCAGCATCATCTTTGGAAGAGGATATGGCGGGTGCACCGAACTCGACATCAAACCAGAATGCAAAACCATTTAATGGCGCTGAAAATCAATTGATGCAACCTCTTATGAGAAACATATGTGCTAAATAAGTTAATTTCAAGGTGAAATGATAACACATGATATCAATGTGTATATGTATATAAATATATAACCAATTGAAAGAAATATATGAGCAGGCACATTTCGATCAATAGCAGTAATCCGAAGCCAAAAAAGTATTCATAAATACATTTCTGATTAGAATTGCAGCTCTAGGCAGAGAGGGATTTTACCTCGCATCATAGATTTGAAGTTGAATTTTGTAGAAACGGACTCTAGCTCATGGATAGTAATGCTAGAACAGTCCACATGCTTCACCTGTTACCAGAGTTAAAGATTGAGCTGTAGAGGTTCTTAAAGAGAGTGGTCTAGGAGAAATATACTGCCGTCAGCATGACTGAAATTTAAGGATCAAAGAAGTTTTATAGTGCAATAGCGTAACACTGGAAGATCAAGACACAGATGTGTCAGTAACATGAGATCTAACTAGTGATGACATAACATATAATGCACACACGACGAGCTATGCGTGCTCTTGCCACTGCCCCTAGGTTCATCACCTTTAACTTTTCACAAGTCATAAATATAAATGTGGCAAGCATGAATATTAAGTAAGATTCAGTTATATAACATGCATCATATAGGACCTCCTCTCAGACTGTTCGGACTGCAGCCTTGAACTCTTCTATATAATGGTTAACGCCATATTATGTATAGGGTGATGTATTCGCCATAAACTCACTACAGAACAGTGCTTGCAATCAACGTGCAGCTATAGGGCAGTGTCAATTCCAACATGCATGGACCTTTTCATATTACGTAATAGCTCAGTCTCGAAGGTATATGGTTTTGTCACTATAAATAAGAAATAGTACAAGATAGGCACTAGAATAATATGGAAAGATTGTGGTTATGTATGTACACAAAAGCATCATCAAACATGATGCTGCCAGGCAAGTGATGGATATGCCAGGCAATTTTAATCACGGATGCTGTATAAATAAAACATGGGACAAGAAGACAAAGGTGTTCATGTTTTAGTGGAACCCAAGGCACATGAAGAGCAGTGAATTTGAAAACCAAACGTTTTTGCAAAAGCCATTTAGTTTTAATGAAGAGAAACTGCAGTTAACATTAATTGGTCACTCCTGTTTTTTAACCAAATTACTAAAAAAATAAGGAAATTAGACTACAAATCTTCTCAAACAACACTTTCTTGTTACAGGAGAACAAACACCATTGTTTTTGTGAGACCAGAGTAGAAAAAAGGCTATGTTGCTGTAGTAATATCTTCGAAAACTTCCAAATCTTTTAATTACAAGAGTCCTTTACGGGTTTAGTGCTTTGTCCTCTCATCTCCACATGCAAGCTACCTCATATTAACATCCCTCAAGTCATAGGAGAGCTCCAAGATATCAAGCCAATCAAACAAAAGGAAGCAAGAGATACATAGCGACAGAGGTCATAGAAACCAAGAGGGAAATAATATGAAGGAGCAGGAAAGAGAGCAAACACATTGTTTACACCTCAAATTATCCCACATAAAGAAAATTCCCAGATAAGTCCTAGCAAAGATAGTAATATGCACCCTAGACAGACCGTGGTCCGGGCCGCAACCGGCATGCCATGTCAAGGTTTAAGTTCCAGAAATGTAATTCAGATTTGCACAACCAGTTCCAAAGACGCTTTATAACAATAAAGTAATACAGAGGTCAACCACAGCTTACAAATTCAGAAGAAAAAATAAAAATAAAATAAAATCAACAAATAGGTCGGTAATTTTCAAAAGAAGCATTGGTATGTAGAGGACTCACCACATGAGGCCAGGTCAATACGTTTTCGCCGGATATTGTCTCCACTGAGGGTTCTTCAAATGCACACTGCTTTGCTAATGGCATCATAACAGACACTACACATGACCACAAATATCAGTTTTACATTTTGTTATAAAAGGTACAAGAGACAATGATTGAATAATCAAATGAAACAATTAAAAGAGTATTTTTGCACACATCTGACTATATGTGCACTTTCTACAGTTAAACAGTGGGACTTGAAATGAAAACGTCATAAAAGATCAATGGAAAGTCAGCGAAGCCAGAATGTTACTAGGACAAAAAAAGGACAAAATCAACTGGTCAAGTTCTTATTACGGTAAAATTGTAACTATAGATGACAATTTCGATTATTCAAAATACTACTGAAGTCTTCGTAATATCTATTATACTCTACTGTTTTGCTGTTATCCACTTATGTTTCAGCTCGTATTCTTTTGTTAATTCAGGACGTAGGGCTGTGTTTAGTACGCTGATGTTTTTGTACTTACTCCTGGCCTGTGCACTAATTGAAATTCATAACAGCTACACACTCTTGCACATTAAGGTAAACAGACTTGCCTCCGCTAGAATACCCAGTTTAAGTAACAAAATGTTCATAGCGTGGCTTGTACTGCACTCTAGCAGCTGTGCAAGAATTACCCCTGAAGCAGGACACTCTTTCCCACATGCGGAACAGTCCTTTGAAAGTCCAAGCTTAGTCTATTTTATTATTTCCTTTAACAGAGAAAGGGAGAAGCAAATACATAAATATATTGCAAACATTTGCAACAAGGCACTAGTCAGGAACAAGGCCAGGATGGGCTACTATACTTAAAAGGGCTTCCAAGACCGAAATTAACCTACACATATCAAGAAGGTTTATAAACCAAAACAATTCCCAACAAGAACGATAAAAACTGGGAAACCACAGAAACTCAGCCACAAAACTCTTTCAGAATGTTGTAAAAAATGAATGCTGGGAGATGTACTCACTATCAATCCCGTAGACATTGCGCCAGAAGTCTATGCTTTCACTATATCTGTCCGGATGTGAGACAGGAGCCATATACAACTGAAAAATGTAAAAATAAAGATACCATCATATGTGCACAAGCTACTGTCAATGATACAGCTTGTACCATTCTGATATAGACCTATACGCTGCAATTCTAATACACAGTGTGCCTGTAGTTTACTTCATATTGAATATATGTCCAATGGAAATTTTGAACAAAAGAAAGGGGTGGGGGTGACAGAGAAGGTAAACACACCGTAGCATATGACGGGAGAATTAGACCTCCTGGTCTCAACCAGCGATCTCTGGCAGTAATGACACTCCCCAGCATACTCTTACAACATACATCAAACCAATTCCACATCAGTCAAACAAAGGTAAATGTGGAATCTGAAACAGTTATGTTAAACCAAAATATTTTTTTTATTGTTTACTAGCGAATCTCAAATAAATAGAAGAAAAGAAATACACAGGGTACTAAACTAAACTATTGTACGCCTGAATTTCCCATTTTAAATTGGGAAGATATTTATGACTTGAAAAAGAAAGTTCTGTGTATTGTTTATATTACATCTTTTAACCTAAAAATAATAGGAAGCCTCTAAATTCGAATCATAACTTTAAGTGAAAACACATTTTTTAGCATTTAGTTTATGTGGTCATCCCAAACTGAATTACTTTTATTATAGCTGAATTACATGTCAATTTAATTGTTACACTGACAAAACATGCAATAATTGTCTATAATTTGGTAAAGATTACCTCATATAGAAGCATGTAACCCATCCATTCTGAAACTATAACATCAACCTTGCCCTCGATTTCGACATCCTGCGATGACCAGATGGAATTGATTAAAAAAAAAGGATCCTCCTATGCAAGAAACTTTTTAATGAATATTAACAGCCATAGCAAGATGATAGGCCATTGCAATGCGTCAGAATGCTTGTTATTAAGATTTTCAGCTCTTCTCTGAATCATTATGACAACTAAAATCTTCAAACATAACAACCAAGGGTTAATATGACCATGGCCAAAGTAAAATCTTATAAAATCAACATACCCAAACAATACACAAACTTTCAGTTATTCCATCAGCCTAGGCATCTAACATTTCAAATATACTCACTCCGTCAAATTACAATTTGCAATTTTTTTTCGCTTTCACAGGAATTAAGAAAAGTGGGAGAAAAGGGTGGTATTGAATAAAGAATGAGTAAAAGATGTAGTGGAGTTCGAGGTTTAGGGTTGTTTAAATAAAGTATGAATAAAGAAAAGATAAAGTGGATAGTAGTTGAATAGAATAATATTATAAGTTTTTTTATTTAGACATTGCAATTTGTAGTGAGACGCCTAAAATGGAAATATTTGTAATTTTTAATTGGACAGAGGGAGTATATTCTTATACCCAATATTCTAAGAAACACATATGTAGCAGTAATTTAAAAGTTCATAGTTCGATATAGTCCCGCTACACCGCACACACATATACATACATATATTATCATACATAGTATCATAAAAAGCTAGAAACTACAAGGATGCAAAATCAACCATAATCATAGCTCAATCATAGCTCAATCATAGCTCAAACCATCCATGATAACTATTAATAAATAAATAGTAACCATTTGGCTAATATATACACCAAGGCCAAATACCACCCAATCTGGGCAAACTGGGACTCGTAGTTATTCTAACACGAGTTTACCCACATGATCCCACAACCCATTCCTCCTCATAACAACCCTATTCTGATAACAGGATGATATACAAGAATGTTAATGAACAAAAAAAAAACAACATACACTCAGTAAAATGGCCTTACCTCAACCCGCCCGTGCAAAACAATGATTGTGTCGGATAAGTTGTTTGCCTTCACAACTTCATTTGCCTGGCAAAACATTACACAATAACATAGCCAGTGAGAACCATGTATAGACTTTATTCACCAAAAGGTAAAAATAGTCTACTTAGGCAACAAAATGCATGCCACATCTCTTTTATGTGATAGGAAAAAATAGAAAATTAAAAAGCGTCATGAATATCGTAACGCAATCTATGCCCCATATCAGGCAAAAATCGAAGTCTCATAGATTCATGGAAGCTGTTTCAATTTCATATAAGTCAGAAGAGTTTCAGCTCAGTGGCTAAACTCTAGTCCATTAATATGGGTATGGAGAAAGGTTTTCAAACTGAGATATAGTAGTATCAGTTATTTTGGATAACGAGTACCTGGACTGCAATTTCACTGGCATCCACTGCATACACCTGCCAAGAAATACGGCATGCCGTCAATATTGCCTACCTCGATGTAACAGAATTAGAATTTGAAAGTATCAGGTCAAATTGGAAATCAGTAATGGTTTTCTTGACTGCGCAAGAAAGACAAAACAGTCAGACTATCATATACTTGTGATCTGCATGAGGAACAGCCACCCTGAAGGACTAACCTTGCTATATCAGGTATTTCTCCATCTCAATATGTGTTAATTTTTACATGCTTGGAAATACAGCTTGTCATGGAAGCTTAACTATAAAAATCCTGAATTAAATCATATGACTAAAAGATTTCCAGGATTGCTAACCCTTGATATACTGAGCTACAAATGCATGGAAGAAACACAATGTATTGAACTAACAGCCACTTTGGATCTTAAGCAACTAATCTACCGCTAAATTTGAGGAGGAGAATCTTGACAGAATAGGCGAAGCATTAAAGACACTATATGACACATATAGAAGTTGACGAATGATGAAAGACATCCGTAACTGGAGATGCCGCTCACTCAGACATGATCCATGAACCAAGATAGTTCAATATGAAATCAGTGGTTTGTGAAATAAGCACTTCAGGGCTAGAGTCCTCATACACTAGTTAATGCAGCTTACGAAAAAATTGCTGGTAAAGCAATAATTCAGGTTACCTGAAGTAACTTAATAAACTATAGGACAATCAAATAAAATACCTTTCGCACAAACAGATATACTAATAAAATATCATACACAACTAGCTGAATCTATTATCCCACGATATATTATTGAAGAAAATCTAGTTTTTTCCACAAGGGTGTATGGAGGGGGGAGAGTGATATAGGATGAAGGCTATCATACTGTACATTCTTTTAATGTCAGACTAGAGTTATATGTGTATTTACATTTTAACAAATGAGCTATATTGGAAGTTGTGTGTAATAATCGATTTTCTTGTCCACGTAAATGACTGCACTTTCAGATTACCTTGAATTAGCCATTACGGGGAGGTCTTGCTTCAATACAATAAAATAAAAGTAAACATATTTCAATGAAGAATCGCAATAGTAAGGATGTCTCTGTACACCAGAAATAGGATTGTTTCCAATTGTATAAATCAATTTAATCAATACAAGAAGAAACCTAAACTGTTAATATCTTGTGCCAAAAGATTTTTCAGCCTCTGAAAGTTGATTTAAATACGGATGAAATTAAAGAACGCCGGAAGTAAATGCACAAGAATACTGCAATAGGACTGTCATAGATCCTTCATCCCAAATGAGGTTTTTATGATTATTAAAATACCTAAATATAAATAATAAAATTCATTACCTTCGAAAACATTACCTTTCTGAATACTTTCGTTGAAAGAAATCAAATTCACAAACTCACTTCGAGAAAGGCCCTTATATTCTCGCTTCAAGAATACTGATAAAGACACAGTTTCTGAATACCAAAAGGAAACTCTACCATTTGTTTATAGCACAAAATCTCATCTAAGCATAAGACGACAAAAGGGAAGTAAATAAAAAAGTAATACATTTATTCAGACTCAACCTATTACAGAACTAAGCTAAAATATGATTTCGTACCAAGTCCCCAGTATCTATTCATAATTAACTTGAAAAAATTTCCTTTTTGTTTGTATGTACATAACAATACCTTTTACCTGGAACAGCAGCAAGTTGGTGTTTCAGCCATCAGAACCATGGAACAGCTGGGCCTTCCATACTCAAAAGGTGAGGTTGACTTTTTCATAAACAGGAGCATTATAAATCTGAAAAAACTGATCAGCTTGTGAAGGCCAACCAAGGAGGGTCCATGCCGTTGAAGGATGGTAAAGTACCCTTCTGGATGGCGTGAGTGCCTGAGCTGTCCAGGATATTAGAAGTTTGGTGTTTGAGGTTTGACAGGTATGTGGGAAACAGGGGTTGGAAGCTGCCATAATTTGGTTGGTAGTGGTTTGTGTAGTAGAGAGATTAGTGGTGAGAAAAGGATCCGGAGTTGGGGAATTCGCTACCGAAGCAGCAGCTGTTTGCGTCAAAGATGGAAAACGTAGGATAAGAGCAATGCTGTTCATAAGACCCAACAGAATATTTCAATTCTGCACATCTGATTGGAGAATCCAATTTCCCCAATGATTCCTTCGGCTTCCTTTACAAGAGTGTCAACCTGATTCTCCATATGGGTAGCAGATGACATTGAAATAGCTTGAGTGGCTGAAGGTCCATGGCATAGAACAGCAAGTCGGACCAATTTGATAGAGCAGAGGTCGACAGCAAAGAAGAAGGGATTCTTTTTTGGTAACAAAAATGCTACTTTACTTTTCTGAATATTATTACTAAAAGCAATAGAATTCCCAAACTCACTTCGAGAAAGGGCCTGATATTCTTGCTTCAAGAATACTAACTCTATTTCTGAATACGCAACTGAAGAATCTAGCAAGTGATAAAGTAGCACAAAATCTCACTAAACAAAAGACTCATTCATAAAAGGGAAGTAAACAACAAAGCGGTAATAATTATTAAGACCCAATCCTATTACCAAAGTAAGCTAAGATATGTAACAAGGACAAGCAAGTGGTCCTTTTAATTAACATGGTGTTTTAATTTGAGATTCAAATCAGAGATTTCAACTGGCTAATCTTTTTAATTAACTGCCGTCTTGTTTTCAAGCTCAAACTAGTAGTTTGGCAATTTATTTTCCATAAAATAACTTAATTAGATCAGCCGAACCAGGTCTATACAATCTAGTAACAGAACTATCAGGATTAGCGAACTGTCTAGAAATCTTACCCGTTTGGCACCAGCCTGAGCACAAAATATAGAGAGGATTCCCGTGCCACAACCAACGTCAACTACAACTTTTCCAGCAATACGATCAGATTCTATAAGTTTTGCAAATACCTCATATACAACCTACTCTAACTTTTAACATATTTTGAAAATACCTACCAAATTCTCTATAAATTACTTTTAAAGTGGTTTTGCCTCTTTTTAACATAATCCGTTTTGCAAGAACCACTTACAAACAAGCACTTTGTAGTTTGTATATATCAGACTTGGATCTAGAATATGTTTATAGTGAGGGTAAAAATCAAAACTATAACATTAAAATTATTTAGTGGAATAAAATACGATATCTTTTATTTCCCGTAATTATCGCTAGATAAGGAGTATATTGCAGAAAATGAATGGGGCAGCTGCCCCCACTTAGCATGCTGTACATATGCCCATGGTACTTGTTGAGAAAATGTTTGAGTAATGAGCTCGACTCTTCCTCCTAATTTTAAATTTTATATTATAAAAGATTATTATTTAAATTTTCATAATATAACTTCTCCAAACATTTTATCATTCTTTGTTAGAAATAATTCATAGTCATAATTGCAAGTTACCGACTAAAAAACACCAAACATCCTAATTTTTCGGGACGAAGAGAGTAATAAATATAAGGTAACCGTGTACTCTAAAATTGCATAATGATTGTGGGGTAATCATATGAGAAAACAATGCTACCCCTTGGTACACTGTGTGTTTGCACGTTATTATTCTGTTCATTTCATCTTATAGAAGTCAACTAAATTAAAATAAATATTTTTGAACTTAATTTAACTGATATCAAATGGATAGGAAAACATTTTATAAAGTTGAACAATATAAACTGAATAAACATAATTGAAGATAATTAAACTTAACTAATGAAGCTAACCGAATTTATTGAAACTGAATTGAACCTATTTTTTTTAGATTAATAAAAAGAAATTTACTTAATAAGCACCCAAAAAAAAAATCAGCAAATTCTCCAATATTTCTAGAGAAAATAGAAATAAGAAGGCTAGGAGTCAAAAAAGGGTCACTTAGATTAGTGAAGCATTATTGACCAAAAATGTTTAAATAAAGCAGTGTACGTAATGTGGAAAATGCTCGTGAAGATTACATGATATCTGAAGGCTTTACTTCATCCTGTCCTACTACTACTAATAATAATATTATTAGTAATCCACTAGCAGATATGTTAAATATTAGAAACTGGATGGAGATAGATGTTTGAGTTGGTGAAAATTATTTTATAAAAATACATATTCGATATTCCGGTCACCGCTCTATCAAAACTCAAACGACTGGTGATGTGTGAATATTTGAGCCCATTATAGAAAGATTTGCTCCCTTAAAATTCGAATTTACAGTAATTGTCAATTTTTTTCATTTGTATTAACTCTGTAACGTATATGAAAATACTTGAACTACACTTTGACATTCTGAATGCAAATAAACTAGGAATAATAAGAACAATAAGATATAGAAATTCATTTAATTTAATTAATTACAACAACAACAACAACATACCCAATTCCCACCCATAGGCAGGGTAAGGGGAGGGTAAGATGTACGCAGTCTTACCCCGAAGGAGACTGTTTCCGAAGAGACCCCCGGCTCATAAGTAAAAACAAAGACAATGCTCGTAAG
>JAYMSH010000148.1:0-13887 GCA_036897905.1 Aragoa cleefii | reverse complement strand
ATATCGATGATTTTTACGTTTTTTGAAGGTTGAGTTTTTATAACATAAATATCAGTCTTTTAACCTTAAATATCATTGATTTAAGTATAATCATGAGTGTTTTTTTCTTTCACTTTTTAAACGTAAACTTATACAATTTAAATATCAGTCTTTTAAAGTTAATAACCAGTGTTTAATGTGTAAAAGTCAGTGATTTACAAGTAGGTATCAATCGTTTTATTTTTTTGAATTGAGTTGTAAATATAAACATCAGTTTTCAAGTGATAAAAATAAGTGTTTTAAGTGTAATCATCAGTAATTTTAAAAGGTAAAATATTGAAATGTGGACAACTAAATTCCACCCTAACCCAACTCATTCTTTGTAAGTGTTGTCATTTCTCCTGTTCTCTTCCCTCGCAATTTTATTTTCAACTTCCTCAAGAAACAGGGCAAAATCAATCTTCTTTCTTCCTCAACCACCAGTACTGCCGCCCATCCATGAACACCAGCACCACCACAATTCACGCCTTCTCTACCCATTTACTCCCCCAATTCGAAAGCACATATTAAAAAAAATAAATTCAAAACCTGATGTCAATAGAGGTGGAGGACTCCGTACAAGAAATTGATTAGGGAAAGATTGGGACCAATGATGGGGAAGGGGGAGCACGGTGGGATGAAGTTTGCTGTTTTCTGGAATGATTAGTGACATTCCTTTTGCATCGATCAGACAGGCCGATATTTTACTCGGTCTTGTTTCTCTTTTTTGTTTGAAAATTGCAGTTGAGAATTTAAATTTTATTTAATTATATATTTACTCCGTCTCTCGGTCTTCATTCTCTAATTTGATTTTTTTTTAACGGGCATTAAAAACATAAATATTGTTGAGAGTAGTTCAGGATCATGACGATGCCCAAAATTCCAAGCCCATAACCACCCAGGCCCAAATAATCCAAAGTCGGTCATTTTCATATTTTCAAAGCGACCGCCCTGGATCCACCATCGTCCTACATAAATATCATCAGGCCCACGCCCACAACCACTCGTTCCACTCTCTCTTCTCCAATCGAAGAGATCGGGACAAACTCCGTTACTGAAAGAAACCCCATAAACCCTAACCAGAATTTCTCCCAAATATATCAACTTCGAGTGTTCATCTTCCAATCGTAGTGTTCTGGCGGTTTTACAATCATGTACAACGGTCAGGATTGGAGCAACTTCAACAATCCGGCCCCGCCCGGCACTAGCGGCGGTGCCGGAGCTATGCCACCTATGATGCCGCCTACTGGAACCAGCGGACCGCCTCCCGGTGCCCCTCCGCCGCCGTCGGTGCTGCCCCCTTCGTACACTGTTGTTCCCACTGAATCTCAGCTTGACGAGAGGGCGAGGAAGTGGATGCAGCTAAATTCGAAGCGGTATGGCGATAAGCGCAAGTTCGGTTTCGTCGAGGCTCAGAAAGAGGATATGCCGCCTGAGCATGTTAGAAAAATCATAAGGTATGGTTTGATTGTACTCCTGCGTTTTACTTGCAAAGTTGTGTTTATGCTTTCTATTTACAGACAGCCTGACATGTACGTTTGTAGGTTAATAACATTTGTTGGCTTGTTTTTTTCTGATGATATTTAGAAGCTGTGGTTTAGGGTTTAGTGCCTTTTGTTTACCGATTCGTATGTTTGTTGCTCAACAAGATATGTGCTTTCGTTACTTACTGGCGCTTAAAGTTTTTGATTGGGGTTTCATTGTAATTTTAGTTGGTTTTATTTGATATACCATTAGCTTTTTTTATCCGATGTTGGAGCAAATAGTCCAGACACTATATTATTGGTTTTGTCATCCTTAGGTGATGGTTAGTTAGTTGGTTTTTGTGACTAATGTTGAAGGTCTACTACATTCTCAAATCCATCCAACCTGGATTTTAAGTCATTTGGAGAAGTTATGATTGTAGTCTGTGGAACTTTAATCAATGAAAGTGAAGAGCACATAAAATTCTGTTATTGGTTACGCTTTGTTACATTAGTGTCTATTGCACCATTTTGGTATTGTTAATGCTTTGTTAAATTTGGTTGACATTGACTTATGCGATAAACACTTCTCACATAATGAATAAATTGGTTAGACACGGACTGGACGTGTGAGATGGAGATCGGGCCTAATCCTTGAACAATTTATCTCGAACAGATTCTATGTTGGAGTTAATAGTTGGGATACCTGCAGTTTACTACCTCTGACTTGTATGATCAAACTGTGTCTCTTGTATAAATAATGTTGTTGTGGCATATAAGGCGAAATTTCCATTATAACCTTTTCCTGACTTACCATACGGCGTGATGAGTTTGTTTGAGCGTGGATTGTTATGTGAATAGATGTAGTGCTTGTTGTTTTATTTCATGCATCTGATTCTTTTTAGGTTGGTGGAGTGATGGGTCGGTTTATCTTATTATGTACAGGGACCATGGTGATATGTCATCTAAGAAATTTCGTCACGATAAGCGTGTGTACTTGGGAGCTCTTAAATTTGTCCCACACGCTGTGTACAAACTTCTAGAGAATATGCCCATGCCTTGGGAGCAGGTACTTGTGTTTGATAAATTCTGCGGTTTCTGATTTCTCGTGAGTGTTCTATGCTGTTACTTAGAGCCTCAAATCTTTGTCATTTGTTCGTAGGTTCGTGAAGTCAAGGTTCTCTACCATATTACTGGGGCAATTACTTTTGTAAATGAAATACCATGGGTTGTAGAACCAATTTATTTGGCACAGGTATGTCTGTTTATGCCTTGAACATCATTTTTTTTGAACTGTATGTACCAGTTCCTGTGCGCTTATTATTCTATCAAGGGCTCTTTATTTTTTTTCTCGTGTTTTTCCTAGCATTGTGTAATCTCTGAATATTTATGCTATCATATTATAATTCTGCAGTGGGGTACTATGTGGATTATGATGAGAAGGGAGAAGAGAGATCGCAGGCATTTCAAGAGAATGCGTTTCCCGCCCTTTGATGATGAAGAGCCTCCCCTAGATTATGCTGACAATCTTCTAGATGTGGATCCCCTAGAGCCAATCCAGTTGGAGTTAGATGAGGAGGAAGATTCAGCTGTACACACTTGGTTCTATGACCATAAGCCTCTTGTAAAAACGAAGCTTATCAATGGGCCCAGCTACCGAAAGTGGCATCTATCATTGCCAATAATGGCTACACTTCACCGGCTTGCTGGACAGTTGCTCTCAGATTTGATTGATCGCAACTATTTTTACCTTTTTGACATGGAGTCTTTCTTCACAGCAAAAGCACTTAATATGTGCATACCTGGTATGTTTGGTGCTAAATTATGGTTTCTATTGCACTCATGGGAATTGTTATTGATTTAGTTTATTATGTTAAAGTTTCTAGAATACCTTTATCACACTCCTTTCTAGTTATTTCATTCACCTTTTATCTATGTATGACATACTATACTTCTGCAGGTGGTCCCAAGTTTGAACCTTTGTACCGTGATATGGAGAAAGGGGACGAGGACTGGAATGAGTTTAACGACATAAACAAGCTTATCATCCGATCACCTCTGAGGACTGAGTACAGAATTGCTTTTCCTCATCTTTATAACAATAGGCCCAGGAAAGTCAGGCTCAGTATTTATCACACTCCAATGATAATGTACATAAAAACTGAGGATCCTGATTTGCCAGCGTTTTATTATGATCCCCTAATTCACCCCATCACAAGTACGACCAAAGACAGGAGAGATAAAAAGAATTTTGAAGAAGATGATGAAGATGATTTTGCGTTGCCTGAGGAGGTTGAGCCATTACTTACCAGCACGCCAATCTACACTGACACAACTGCTGCTGGTATTTCTCTTTTGTTTGCTCCACGCCCCTTTAACATGCGCTCTGGCCGGATGAGACGTGCTGAAGATATTCCTCTTGTGTCCGAGTGGTACAAGGAACACTGGTGAGACATCGTCTTCATTTTGTTAACATATTGATGTTCACTGTCTGAAGTTTTATACAACTAACCCTTTCATCATTACATTTTGCAGTCCTCCGTCATACCCTGTCAAGGTCCGTGTCAGCTACCAGAAGCTGTTGAAGTGTTTTGTGTTGAATGAGCTGCATCACCGACCTCCAAAGGCTCAGAAGAAGAAGCACCTGTTTAGGTCTCTCCAAGCTACAAAGTTTTTTCAGACCACTGAACTTGATTGGGCCGAGGCTGGGCTGCAAGTTTGTAAACAGGGATACAATATGCTGAATCTTCTGATCCACAGGAAGAATTTGAACTACCTTCACCTTGATTATAATTTCAATTTGAAGCCTGTGAAGACCCTTACTACTAAAGAACGTAAAAAATCACGGGTTGGTAATGCCTTTCATCTTTGTCGTGAGATTCTGCGTTTGACAAAGCTTGTTGTTGATGCGAACATCCAGTTCCGGTTGGGAAATGTGGACGCGTTTCAGTTGGCAGATGGGTTGCAGTACATCTTTTCACATGTTGGCCAGTTGACTGGTATGTACCGGTACAAGTACAGGCTCATGCGCCAGATTCGAATGTGCAAGGACTTGAAGCATTTGATATATTATAGATTTAATACTGGGCCTGTTGGGAAAGGTCCTGGATGTGGTTTTTGGGCACCTATGTGGAGGGTATGGTTGTTTTTCCTTCGTGGCATAGTGCCTCTACTGGAAAGGTGGTTGGGAAATTTGCTTGCTAGACAGTTTGAAGGTCGACATTCCAAAGGAGTGGCTAAAACTGTGACAAAGCAGCGAGTTGAAAGCCACTTCGACTTGGAGCTTCGTGCAGCAGTTATGCATGACGTCCTTGATGCTATGCCAGGTAAGAATACAGTCTTTTGCTTTTCCCTTATCTGCCCCTTTCAAAGATGCTATTCCAATTCTTCCCTGCTGATACTTAGCATGGTTATTTCTTCACTGCAGAGGGTATTAAGCAAAATAAAGCAAGGACTATCTTGCAGCATCTAAGTGAAGCATGGCGTTGCTGGAAGGCAAATATTCCTTGGAAGGTACTTAATTGTAGAATTTCCTGTGCAGTACAATTAATGATGATATCACAAGATTCCTTTCCTCTGAATTTGTATGATTTTCTGAAAACCTCTTGTATTTATCAGGTACCTGGTTTGCCTGTCCCCATTGAGAACATGATACTTCGGTATGTAAAGTCAAAAGCTGATTGGTGGACAAATGTTGCTCACTACAACAGGGAACGTATTAGAAGAGGAGCAACAGTTGACAAGACTGTCTGCCGTAAAAATCTTGGAAGATTAACCCGTCTTTGGTTGAAAGCAGAACAGGTATATTTTACCTCATATTCTCTATCCTTCTGAAATCAGCAGTTTGGAGCAACTCACATCTCTCTCCCGTGTCTTATGCATTTTCTTACGGCAGGTTTTTAAATGCTTTTTTCCACTCTTCGCAGGAACGCCAACACAACTACCTAAAAGATGGTCCGTATGTCACCCCTGAAGAAGCAGTTGCAATATATTCAACAACTGTGCATTGGTTGGAATCTAGAAAATTCTCTCCAATTCCCTTTCCTCCATTGTCCTACAAGCATGATACAAAGCTTCTTATCCTGGCTCTGGAGAGATTGAAGGAATCATATAGTGTTGCTGTTAGGTTAAATCAGCTACAAAGAGAAGAATTAGGATTGATTGAACAGGCTTATGACAATCCGCACGAGGCTTTGTCACGTATTAAGCGGCATCTGCTTACACAGCGTTCCTTTAAAGAAGTAAGTTGCATGCATAGATTTCCTTTTTGGGGAAGTTCATACACACCTTTTTTTGGATTTTGTGACATACTTGGTACTTCAGCATAGAGCAGTACATGCTTTGTTTGTTTTATTGTAGGAATTTTCAATCCCTGTAAGCTAATAATGTGTTACTTACAGGTTGGAATTGAGTTCATGGACCTGTACAGCTATCTCATCCCTGTTTATGAGATAGAACCGCTTGAAAAGATTACTGATGCGTATCTGGACCAGTATTTGTGGTATGAAGGTGATAAACGCCACCTGTTCCCAAATTGGATCAAGCCTGCAGATTCTGAGCCGCCACCACTTTTGGTCTACAAATGGTGTCAGGGCATTAACAATTTACAAAGCGTATGGGACACTAGTGACGGGCAGTGTGTGGTGATGCTTCAGACCAAATTTGAGAAGTTCTTTGAAAAGATTGATCTAACCATGCTTAACAGGTATTGTTTATAAATCAAGTTTATAATTTAAGTTGCAGGAAAATAATGCTTAAACTCTGAACTGATATTCATTCTGCTGCTTCTGCAGGCTTCTTCGGTTGGTTCTTGATCATAATATTGCTGATTATGTCACTGCAAAGAACAATGTTGTTTTGTCATACAAGGATATGAGCCATACAAATTCTTACGGGCTCATTCGTGGTCTTCAGTTTGCTTCATTTGTTGTGCAATATTATGGACTTGTCCTGGACCTCCTCCTCCTTGGTTTGACTCGAGCTAGTGAAATTGCTGGTCCACCACAGATGCCGAATGAGTTCATTACGTTTCATGATACCAGAGTCGAAACTAGACATCCAATTCGTTTGTATTCGAGATACATTGACAAGGTGCATATATTATTTCGATTCACTCACGAAGAGGCTCGGGATCTTATTCAGCGTTATCTTACAGAGCATCCAGATCCCAACAATGAAAACATGGTTGGTTATAACAACAAAAAATGCTGGCCCAGAGATGCCAGGATGCGTCTCATGAAACATGACGTCAACCTTGGACGAAGTGTTTTCTGGGATATGAAGAACCGTCTCCCTCGAAGCATTACCACTCTTGAGTGGGAAAACAGCTTCGTCTCAGTATACAGCAAAGACAATCCAAATTTGCTCTTCAGCATGTGTGGTTTTGAAGTTAGAATTCTACCTAAGATAAGGATGACTCAGGAGGCTTTCAGCAATACGAGAGATGGAGTTTGGAATCTGCAGAATGAGCAGACCAAAGAGCGCACTTCAGTTGCCTTTTTGCGGGTAGATGATGAACATATGAAGGTGTTTGAGAATCGTGTAAGACAGATTCTCATGTCTTCAGGTTCAACAACATTTACAAAGATAGTGAACAAATGGAATACAGCTCTTATAGGTCTCATGACATATTTCCGTGAAGCAACTGTTCACACACAAGAACTGTTGGATCTACTTGTTAAATGTGAAAACAAGATACAGACTCGTATTAAGATTGGGTTGAATTCGAAGATGCCTAGCAGGTTCCCTCCTGTTATATTTTACACACCAAAGGAAATTGGAGGACTTGGAATGCTCTCGATGGGCCACATTTTGATTCCTCAAAGTGACCTGCGGTATAGTAAACAGACGGATGTTGGCGTGACGCATTTCAGGAGTGGAATGAGTCACGAAGAGGATCAGTTGATTCCAAACTTGTATCGGTACATACAGCCATGGGAGAGTGAGTTCATTGATTCCCAGCGGGTTTGGGCTGAATATGCACTGAAGAGGCAGGAAGCTCAGGCACAAAACAGGCGATTAACCCTGGAAGATTTGGAAGATTCATGGGATAGAGGAATTCCTCGAATCAATACTCTCTTTCAGAAGGACCGTCACACGCTTGCATATGACAAGGGTTGGAGAGTGAGAACCGATTTCAAGCAATATCAAGTTCTGAAACAAAATCCTTTCTGGTGGACACACCAGAGGCATGATGGAAAATTATGGAACTTGAATAATCACAGAACTGATGTTATCCAAGCTTTGGGAGGAGTCGAAGGAATTCTTGAGCATACACTGTTCAAGGGAACCTACTTCCCTACATGGGAGGGTCTTTTCTGGGAGAAGGCTTCTGGCTTTGAGGAGTCCATGAAGTATAAGAAACTGACCAATGCGCAAAGGTCTGGGCTCAATCAGATTCCTAATCGACGATTTACTCTTTGGTGGTCGCCAACTATCAACAGGGCAAACGTTTATGTTGGTTTCCAAGTGCAGCTGGATCTAACAGGAATCTTTATGCATGGAAAGATACCAACACTGAAGATATCTCTAATTCAGATTTTCCGTGCCCACTTGTGGCAGAAGATACATGAAAGTGTGGTTATGGATCTTTGCCAGGTTTTGGATCAGGAGTTGGATGCTCTGGAAATCGAGACTGTTCAAAAAGAAACTATCCATCCTCGAAAGAGTTACAAAATGAACAGCTCATGTGCCGACATTCTTCTCTTTGCTGCTCATAGATGGCCAATGTCAAAGCCCAGCCTTGTGGCAGAAACAAAGGACGTGTTTGACCAGAAGGCTAGTAATAAATACTGGATAGACGTGCAGCTGCGATGGGGTGACTATGACTCTCATGACATTGAGCGATACACCAGGGCAAAGTTTATGGATTACACAACAGATAATATGTCTATCTATCCATCACCGACTGGTATGCCTTCCTGAAGTTTCTTGTGTATCGGAGTCCATTCTTGAATTAGTGTAATTTAGTTTAGTCGCCGAGTTCAGACTGAAGGCTAAATTAATGTTTTATGTGCAGGTGTTATGATTGGTATTGATCTCGCATACAATCTGCATTCTGCATTTGGGAATTGGTTCCCAGGGTCAAAGCCATTGCTTCAACAGGCCATGAACAAGATCATGAAGGTATATTTTATATTTTAATTGATAGATTAGTATCTCTTGCTATCGAAATGATATGTCATGATATTATTTTTTTATGAAGAAACGAAGCATGTTTTTAAATAATCTTTCTATTGCAGTCGAATCCAGCATTGTATGTTCTGAGAGAACGAATTAGGAAAGGGTTGCAGCTGTATTCTTCTGAACCTACAGAACCTTATTTATCATCCCAGAACTATGGAGAGATATTCAGCAATCAGATAATTTGGTTTGTTGATGACACCAATGTGTATCGTGTCACAATCCACAAGACATTTGAAGGAAATCTAACGACGAAACCTATTAATGGTGCTATTTTCATATTCAACCCTCGAACCGGTCAGCTGTTCCTGAAGGTTTGTTCCTCTTACCTGCTAATTTAATTTTGTTTTTCAATTGTTTACTAGAGAAACATAGAGATAATACCTTAACACCTTCAGAAAATTCCTCCTGAAACATGATAATGGAAACCAGTGAAGTTTGCATTTAGGTTTTATATTCATTCCCCTTTACTTATATAAGATGCTTGCTTATACCTTCCTGAGAGCAAGGGTGTTTAGGTAAGTTACTCCCACAAACTCCAGTGGGGTTGTATATGTCTGTCACCTTTATTTTTTCTTTCTGCAGTGTGGAAGACTTATTGATGTATATGTGTTGTGCAGGTCATTCACACAAGTGTGTGGGCCGGACAAAAGCGACTTGGTCAGCTGGCCAAGTGGAAAACTGCAGAGGAAGTGGCTGCATTGGTGCGGTCACTGCCAGTTGAAGAACAACCAAAGCAAATCATTGTGACACGAAAAGGAATGTTAGATCCTCTAGAGGTCCACTTACTCGATTTCCCAAATATAGTGATTAAAGGAAGTGAGCTGCAGTTGCCATTTCAGGCCTGCTTGAAGATTGAGAAATTTGGTGATTTGATACTGAAGGCAACAGAGCCGCAAATGGTTCTGTTCAACATTTATGATGATTGGTTGAAGAGTATCTCATCCTATACAGCATTCTCCAGGCTGATTTTGATTTTGCGAGCTCTACATGTGAATAATGAGAAAGCGAAGATGTTGCTGAAGCCTGACAAGACAATTGTTACTGAACCTCACCACATTTGGCCCTCTCTATCTGACGAACAATGGATGAAGGTATTGTCAACTCATGATTTCACATTGCGTACTTCATACTGGCTTTTAATTTTTAACCATTAATTGGTAAAAAACATGTGAGTGAAGCCCTTTATAAATCGCTTTTCGCTAATTATCAATTTTCAGAAGTAATATTTCCGGATGAGTTGTTTCTTGTATTTTCATGATTAAACACTGATACAAATATCCACATTTTGCTGCCTGCTTGCACTGACATTACCTTTGTAGGTCTTGTCTAATTTTCACGGGGCGTTTGTCTAAATATGGCGTACTTATGGGTTATATGTAATTCAACCTACCTTCTGTTGGTGGAGGAATTTGCACACTTTTAACGAAGTGTTGCAAGTCTGACACTGCTTTCTTCAATTCACCCATGATTTGTGCAGGTTGAAGTAGCCCTGAGAGACCTTATACTCTCGGATTATGCGAAGAAGAATAATGTGAACACATCTGCACTTACCCAATCCGAGATCCGTGATATAATTCTTGGTGCTGAGATCACGCCACCTTCGCAGCAACGACAACAAATTGCTGATATTGAGAAACAGGTCTGAGCTTGGTTTCAAGCAGTGTTTCCTCTTCATTTTCTTTTTGGTTGGACACAGTTGTTAATTCTGGATTTCTGTCCTCTCTCCTTCAGGCCAAGGAAGCTAGTCAGGTTACAGCAGTAACCACGAAGACCACAAATGTGCATGGAGAGGAATTGATTGTTTCCACTACAAGTCCTTATGGGCAAGCAGCGTTTGATTCCAAAACTGACTGGCGTGTTCGAGCAATATCTGCCACTAATCTCCATCTTAGGGTCAATCACATATATGTTAACTCAGAAGACATTAAGGTAGCTTTCATTTTGCTGTTTATCTGTGAGAATTTTGTAGAAGTTTATAATACATAATTTCTTGTTTTAATTAATACTTGAGATTTATTTCCTGTTTAATTGCAGGAAACCGGTTATACATACATCATGCCCAAGAATATCTTGAAGAAGTTCATATGCATAGCGGACCTTCGTACTCAGGTTGCTGGCTACCTTTATGGAATAAGCCCTCCAGATAATCCCCAGGTGAAGGAGATTCGTTGTATTGCCATGCCACCCCAATGGGGAACACATCAGCATGTTCATCTCCCATCAGGAATCCCCAACCATAATTTCTTGAATGATCTAGAGCCTCTTGGATGGTTGCATACGCAACCGAATGAGCTTCCTCAGCTTTCTCCACAGGTTGGTTTTGAACTTACGTTCCTTATTATTATTTTTATTATCATTATTGAACATTCATATCTGCCAGCCATTTGGTATGCAAAGTCTAAATAAAGAAACTCTTTAAACTTCGTTTAAACTTGCCATTTGGTTGCTTTTGCACATCGTTACATTCGCCATTTGATGTTTGCATATATTGCCTCTCAAAATATCACTTCCCCTCCGCCGCACAAGAAAAAATGAGTCTATAGAGTCTAGATGTAATTCCTCTTCAAGTTTGCCTGTTGTTTGTTTGTCTTATTTCTTGAGGATTATTCGTTAACATTTGTTGCATTGTGCAAAATTTTAGGATCTGGCTGCTCACGCTAAGATATTGTCGAACAACCAACAATGGGATGGCGAGAAGTGCATTATTCTGACATGCAGTTTCACTCCGGGTTCCTGTTCGTTGACTGCATATAAGCTGACCCCATCAGGATACGAATGGGGAAAAAGCAATACTGATGTGGCTGCCAATCCCCATGGCTACCTGCCAACCTACTATGAAAAAGTACAAATGCTTTTGAGTGACCGTTTTCTTGGTTTCTACATGGTAAGTCTCATCTTCTTCTTGCTCATGTTCATGTGTCGTCCTTTGATCACATCAATATTATTATTTTTCCTTTTTGCATTTCGTCCTGTGTAATATATCCTGGTGTGTGATTTATGGTAATTTGATTTTTGCAGATACCGGATAACGGGCCTTGGAACTACAACTTTATGGGAGTAAAGCATACGGTAAGCATGGGCTATGGATTGAAACTGGGTTCGCCTCGGGAGTTCTTCCATGAGGAGCATAGGCCAACTCATTTTCTGGAGTTCAGCAATCTTGAGGAGAGGGAATCTGCTGAGGGTGATAGGGAAGACACGTTTAATTAGTTGTTGCCTAATACACCAGATGACTCTTGTGCTTTGCGCTACTTTGCAGAAGTTTTGAGTGGTGTAAATATTTGTTTGTACGTCTGTAATTCGAATGAGAGAGGAAGCTTGTACTACCAATTTACGTTTCTTTCATGCCTCGAGGCTTTACTGCTGTACGTTAATTTTTGTCGAATTACAGTCTACTCGAGAAGTTATACATGTGTTTCTAGATTCTAATACTTGCCTCATTTTATTTGACTGTAACTGTGTTAATCCGAGGGAATATGGGGGTGAGATGACCATACCATTTTCCGTTCCCAGCATTTGATCTTCGATTTTGTTTCTTCCTGTTTGTACAAAGATGGTCACTTCACTTCCACGGCCATTTGGTTAATCAACCTTCTTTACAAATAATTGTGTAACATCAACCTATGTACTATGCCATTAACTTGAACCCTCTATTTATCTAGTACATTTTTCTAGGACGGGTAACGGAGTTTTGGGCATGGAAATGAGAGAAATGTATTGACGATGTTTGGCGTATTTTCTATCCTTTAAGCGAAGAATCGGTGAACTGATTTAAATGCTGCCGTATTTGTTACGTTCACGATCGAATATGAACATTTCTTCTTCACTAGACCTGGAAAAGGGATGATAGTTGGAATTAACATGTTCATGCAACAAGTGTAGTCGATGGGTATTTTGCGTAGCAGCAAAATCCTAGTAATAGCTTTTCACCCTCTAAAAAATGCACAACAAAGTTCATCACCACTTCAATAACAAAATACCATTCCTGTTACATGAATTCCAAGATAATACTGGTAGCAGTAGATTCAATGAAAAATCATTAAGCAATCGACTAGAAAACGTCTTAACATCCCGCCATCCCACGGTTACTGCCAGGACTACAATTTAACACACTCGATTTCTTGTTTCGGCACTTTCTCGTCTGAAACAAACTCCGAACTATCCTCTGCACCTGAGTCTACAACAATCTTGCTCACAAACATCTCATGATCCTCTAACGCCGCACACTTCTCTTTATCCCCTTTCAACAGCTCAATCACTCCAAGGATCGTAGGTCTCTTCTCCGGTTGACTATGCGCACAGATCAATCCCACAAGGACAACTCTCTTCAGCTCTTCCTTCACATACTTCCCATTCAGCCTCTGATCCGCTATTTCATCAAACTTCTTTTCGCTAGCCAGTGGCAATGCCCAGTCAGTTATCGTGCGCCTAAGTGTGGAACTGAGCTTCTCTAGTGGCTTCTTCCCGCTAGCAAGCTCAAGCAAAAGGATCCCGAAACTGTAAACATCGCAGCTCTCGGATGCCTTTCCTAGCATTGCGTATTCTGGGGCAAGGTAACCGAGTGTACCCTTTACCCTGGTGGTTACGTGCGTTGCGCCATCGGGAATGAACTTTGCTAACCCGAAGTCGGCAACTTGAGCTTTGAAATCGGAGTCGAGCAATACGTTGCTAGCTTTGATGTCTCTGTGGATTATGTGTGGGGTTGCATAGTGGTGTAAATAGCTGGAACAGATCAAATATTAGTCAACAGTTTGAAAAAAGGATGAAATTAAAAAAAAAGCACATGCGTTATTTCTCCTAAATGGCGAAAGCTAAATGTATTAAGTTAATTAGCAGAGCACATTCCATATAAGCTTCAATTCGCGAAGACCCTTGGATAATTTACTTCGTCTCAAGAGTTAAACAAGGCTGAAAAAATCAAGTCTCTTCCAAAGGGATTTTCGCAATAGCTGGAGTTTTCTCAGAAGCGCGAAATTTGTAGAAAGAAGCAATAAGAGACTTACTAGAGGGATTTATGGACCGTCCGTAAAAAGTATGGTAAAATAATATTTTATAGAAAGAAGCTAGAAGCTGGTCTAGACTAGCTTTTCAGCTTCTACCAGCTTGATATTCAAAAGAGAAGCCAAAAGCTGCTTTCGTAAATATGACAGCCCTTTGATTTTGCAAGATAAGCCATACGCTATTAAGCACAAATCTATTGCAAACACACATTAAACTTATC
>JAYMSH010000147.1:0-13888 GCA_036897905.1 Aragoa cleefii | reverse complement strand
AAGTTATCAGCGGCAGCGCTTCTTCCTGCTCCAAGTGAACCTTCATCGTCTGTATCATTCTGGTCGATCATCGCCATCTAATGCTAAAATCTATGATCCGGTTAGTAATTCTCCCTCGTTTAACTTTAATATCCCTTATTACGTACCTTTTCCTCCACTTCTTGTCGAATTCCATCAGAAGAATTGTTAATTCCTGTCTTACGAATTAACAGATTGGATCAATGTTTTGTAGTTCTTCTTAGTCCCCTCCGGATTCTACAATCTGCGGACAGTGCGTAACCCATTTATGCCGGATTATGTGACCTTCTATTCTATCACTAGACCACTGGTGCTTGGTGTTAAAAACCTGAAATATTCAATTGATATTCGTTTTTCTGCTTGAATTAAACTTTTTAGGGTAGAAATACAGTGCCTCCACCACCAACTCGCTGAGCTCACTGTCAAAAAATCGAGCTATGCTTCATATCCCGACCTCACCTGACACAGGTAATATCTATCTATTGCCCTTTTTAATTCAATTTTCTTTCATCCCATCGCTTTCTCTTTCTGTAAATCCGATTCATCCTTATTCGCGAATTAGATTGTGAATTGTATCTCCAATTACTCATAGGATGCAAACCCGTCGGTAATTAGTTAAATGCTACGATGGAAAATTCCGGCGCGTGCCAATTTTGTAGGCGCAGAACCCTAGTCCCCTACGACGAAGCCGGTAAAAGAGTCTGCGACCATGTTCTTCGACGATTTCCAGGCCCACATCGGCGGTATTGCCGGCCCCACCGGTACTACTGTCCACGTCGGCAGCGCCGGTACCGGTAACATCCCCTCTTACAAGGAGAAAAAGGTCTACGATGCTCAAAAGCTAATCGAAGAGTTTGTTTTCAAATTAAACCTCTCCACAGAGAAATTTCACGAGATTAAAGGCTTAATTCACAAAATAACTGAAGGAGAGTATGGTGCTGCTGACTGGTTTCCTGTTTTTATCGGTGCTTGTGTTTATGTTGTGATGAGAAAGGAAGGGAGGACGATTTTGCCCGTTGTGAAAGTCGCGGATGTTGTTGGATGTGATGTTTATGAATTGGGGAAGATGATTGGACGTGTGGTGGATTTTGTGGATATGAGGTTGCCTGTTTTTGACATTGTGAATGCATTTGAGCACGCGGTTATGAGTTTTAGTGGTTTTCGTGAGGTGGAGGATGATGTGAGGAGGAAAATGTTGAAGCAAGGGGTGTTTTTGGTGCAGTGTTTGATTAAGTGGTGTGTTGGTTGTGATATTGACGAGTTAGTTGATGAGTGTTTGAGTAGGGGGGTCGGATATTCTTTTGATTTTTTGACGGAGGAAGATAAGGAATCTCAGTATTTTGAGATCGGGAGTTCTTTGAATAATTTGATTGAAGCTTATTCAGATAAAGTTCTAGAATCTTTGGCCATGGTATATTCTAACTACTTGGATGATGTTGCTACAGTTAAGGCCAATGCCAGTGAAGATATCGGACATACAAGGAAAGGGCGAAGAACTTTTGACCTTGAGGCAGATAGAGATTGGTGGAAAGGGAAATCAGATCTGAGCAAAAAGCTTCGTCCAGATCAGATACTGGAGAAGGATGTGGGATGGGATGATGCGCCTCCTTCTTTTCATAAAGGATGTGCAATTAAAGAAAAGAGGCGAGAAAGGATAAAAGCTGCCAAGTTGCAGATTCAAAATATTATGCAACCTTCCAACACCGAGCCTGGTTCAGGCAACGAGATTTGTCTCTTTGACACTGAAAAATCAAAGAAGAGAGATGATGAAACTGGATATTGATTCAGAAGATCTCGTCATTGAGACTCTTCTCCTTCATAATGTAAAAGAGGAGGAGATAGAGAAGGGGTATTACAATACTTTGCTTGATTTGCATGTTTTTAATGATCCTGGAATCGAATGATTGACGTCAGGGTGATATAGTGATGTCCTAACGTGGTGCTCAAAACTGTTGCAACCTACTTTGGAAATTCAGGCTTTGGTTTGAAGAGTATCTCTTTTCATCCTGCTTTACAAGCAGAAAGGTCACATGTTCTCTATGTCATTCATATAAATTTTTATATGAATTATCTATGAGGGAAGTAGTTATAAAAACAACAACAACAATCTTTGTTCTCGTATATTCCTTCTACTTGAGCCTGTTTTCTATGATTATCATAAGTTCTTTTTGTGTTCATTTATTTATACTTCATCATCAATGTCAAATGTTTAGCAGCCGAGAAATCTAATGAATCCAAATGGAAAGTTTCTGTAATAAATCTGCATATATGCCAATTGACAGTTCTTTGTGAAATAATCGGCAACGTAATCTGTTTAGCTTGACTTCAGATTGAATTTCTTTAGTGACTAAGATTTGCAGCATCTATGTAAAAGACCTGTAGGTACAACAACAATAACAACAACATACACAAGATCCCGTCCATAAGCAAGGTATGGGGTTAGATGTACGCTGTATTACCCTAAAAATAGGAGACTGTTTACGAAAGAGACCCCTAGCTCACCATTATTCTTTTTTTTTTAGTTAAAAAGTAGGACGGACAAATAGGGGGCAACTGACAAATCACAAGAAAAACAAATCACAAGCACCAAACAAATAAACACGAATCAATTGGTCATGACAAGGTCAGGAAGAACATAGTAAATGACAAAAAAACTACAAGAACAAAAACTACCGCACAAAACGAGGACATCCACCTCAGCATTCTCATCTCCGCTATTTCAAATTCTCCCTGAACACCCCATTATATATCATATCCAACAAAGTACGTCTGCACATCCACCTCAGCATTCTCATCTCCGCTATTTCAAATTTGCGCACATGCGTTAGCTTTATAGGCCAGCACTCGCAACCGTACAGCATGATTGTCTTATAGAATTTTTCCTTCAGCCTTAAAGGGAAATCCCTATCACACAACACTCCCGGCTCTGGTCTCCATTTCGCCTAACCAGCCTGGATACGATGTAAAACATCGCTATCCACCTCCCCATCCTTACGTAGGTAGGAACCTAGATATTTGAACATATCCTTTGGTGGAAGGGTTTGGGCTCCCAACCTTACTTCATGTCCGGGATCCTCCAAAACCATTTCGTTTGCAAAAGAAAGCTCCACATATTTCGTTTTGGATCGACTCAAACGCAGACTCAAAAGTTCCAAGGTTTTTCTCCACAACTTCAACTTTACATTTACTTCTTCCTTCGTCTCCTCTACAAGGACAATGTCATCTGAAAACAACATACACCACGGGACCTCATCTTGAATTCTCTGAATTCCATGTAGGTGTATACAGTAATCAGGAGGATGTATATATCTTTCGTAGAAGTTAATGGACATCAGCGAATATAATATGTTTTAAGCTATCCAATGTCATTCATAGTATATGATTGATGTTAACGGAAAATTGATGAAAGTCATGAAATTGCACAATTTGTTCAAGGTTGCTGTTTACATGAAATAAACTTGGAATCAGAAAGCAATTTTGCAAAATAAAATTGATGCCTGTGAATTGTGATCTATTTTGCTAATCACTCGATCTGCTTGGTACCCTGTTTCCTTACTATTCTCTATTGGTAGTCAGTCTTCTTCTAGTCGTAAGTGCCGCCAGTTATGCTTCGCATGTTATCAAAATAATACTACAAAGAGTTGGTTTATAGACAGTTACATTTATCCTAATTCCTTGGTGCAACGTATAGACTGAATTTAGAGCTTTTATAGACTAAAGCAATATCATAAACAATTTAACTGATGCTTGAAATTTATTAGGACAGCATCAACTGTTGCTTTCGCATAATGTGAGAAGACTTCTTGGCGTTTGGGGCAAACTGCAATTTATTTTCGTCCATGTTGTAAACTATATATAATAACAAAATTGAGGCTAGGGTATGGCTGAAAAAGACAGAAAACATAACAATAGATTATGTTATGATAAAACCTATTACTATTCATGTATGAGAGCTTCTGAATATATATAAGACAAAGATGGAGCAGCGTCCACGTAATTTAGTCCTGAATTTCCCTTTCATGCATGGAGTTTGTTGACCTCTGTACCAGATCAATCTACAATAGTGAGCCCTATAAATGCCAGTTGCTTTGTGAATGAAAGAAACCATAACATTTGCCTTCAGCATCACATTTCATTGCATAAATAAATTTATATACAAATCTCACTTATTCACTGGTAGAAATGGCCTCCTGGACGGTTACTTTTGCAATGATGCTTGTTCTGGGCATGTGGGCTTCCCAAGCCACTGCTCGCACATTGACTGATGCATCAATGGTGGAGAGACATGAGACATGGATGGTGAAATATGGACGTGTGTACAAAGATGAAGCAGAGAAAGCGCAGAGGCTTGTAATATTCAAGAACAATGTGGAGTACATCGATTCTGTCAATGGAGCCGGTTCTAGGCCTTATAAGCTTGCCGAAAATCATTTTGCTGATTTGACGAACGAGGAGTTCCAGGCCTCTCGTAATGGATACAAAATGTCCTCTCATCCAAAATCGTCAAGTGTTTCATCCTTTAGGTATGCAAATGTGACTGCAGTGCCGTCCAGCCTCGACTGGAGAACAAAAGGAGCCGTGACTGCAATTAAAGATCAAGGCCAATGTGGTAAGTTATGCAACAAATAGCTTCCGAACACACTTTTTTTTTCCCGTCTTTTTGTCCGACTTCTTAGAATTATTTGCAAACAGAAACTATATTTACTTTTACTCCTTTTTTATACTTCGAATTAATTTCAGCACTTGACAATAAGCATAAATCTTACTGACACCTTTATTTGTGAATAAAAAACCAGGATCTTGTTGGGCATTCTCAGCTATTGCAGCTACAGAAGGAATCAACCAGCTTACGACAAAGAAACTGGTTTCCCTATCCGAACAAGAACTCGTGGACTGTGATACAAGTGAAGACGAGGGTTGCAGTGGTGGCCTCATGGACAATGCATTTGAGTTCATCATTTCAAACCAAGGCATAACAACCGAATCTAACTACCCTTACCAGGGAGTCGATGGAACGTGCAACCCTAAAAAGGAATCGTCCCATGTTGCTAAGATCACAGGCTATGAAGATGTCCCTGCCAACAGTGAATCTGCATTGCTGAAAGCAGTAGCAAACCAACCGATATCCGTTGCCATTGATGCTAGTGGTTCTGACTTCCAGTTCTACTCGAGTGGAGTCTTCAGTGGACAGTGCGGAACTGAGTTAGACCATGGCGTCACTGCAGTTGGTTATGGCGTCGCTATTGATGGAACGAAATATTGGTTGGTGAAGAATTCTTGGGGCACGAGCTGGGGCGAGAATGGATACATCCGTATGCAAAGGGACATTGATGCAGCGGGAGGCATATGCGGGATAGCCATGCAAGCTTCTTATCCAACTGCTTGAGTGCACACATTCACTTCCCTCCTAAAGATGGATTATATATGTATAGCGTGTTATTAATCTTATACGTCTACGTATGACCCTTCACTTATACAGCAGCTTGTAAAAGAACGAAAACCATGTAATATTAGCTTTATGAATATGCATATATGATTCTGATATAAACTATGCTTAAGATACACAGTCTCTTTTTTTCTTTCATAATGCTGTTATATATCAAATACTGTTAAAACTACTTTTATTTATTTTTTGCTTGCTCTGCAAAATAAATTAGCAGAACGCCTCTGTTCATCCTATTTGCTCTTCATGATCAGTATACTTAGCATCAAAGTATTTCGTAGCCTATAGTTCTCAAGTTTTAGTTGGATCGGATCATGAAGTTTTTCCTGCATTATAAGATACCAGAAGAAACCATTTTCACATTCGTCTGCTGTTAAACAATACAATTTGCTTGGCTACCAAACAGAGCTACTTTTTCATACTTGTAGTGTAAGAAGTCCTGTGTCATTTCACAGCTTTTCAGATGCACTTTCTGAGTAGCTAGTTGACTTTCTTATGATGAACAGATTCTACTGGGGCACTGACGGCATCTTCCAGAACTATTTTGCTCACATTAACCCCTGAGTAGGAAGAATCTGGCTGTTGTTTAGAGAGGAAGACAGATAAAGACAGTTCATAGACTGATACTTTTATCATTTCCAAATTTTCAGTAAGGAAATACTAGTAGCTTAGAACTATTGAGAAAACATAATTGAAACAACACTTTCCAGGGCTGAGGCTAGTATCAAGAAATTGAGATTCCGTGAATCTCCGTCATAGGCTCAACGATTCATGCAGGCATATGGACAAGCAACTGCCAGATGCTGTTTATCTTCTTATCCATGCAGGCATAGTAGTTTGTTTCTTGTCAAAAGGTGACTGTTTTCATGAAATTGAAAATTTAAAAGCGTATAAATAATGATATTAATGAACAAGGATGGAGTACGTTTATATATGCAGATCATTTGAGGACTTTATATACAAGTGAATCCATCTTTAATTGAAGAGCAACATTTTCATCAAAAGTAGTTCAATCCTTTAATTAAGCAGTTGGATAGGAAGGTTGCATGGCAATACCACACAGACCCTCAGCAGCATCAACATCTCTCTGCATACGAATGTACCCGTTTTCTCCCCAACTAGTTCCCCACGAATTCTTAACCAACCAATACTTAGTCCCGTCGCTTGTTTCCCCATATCCGACTGCAGTGACACCGTGGTCAAGTTCGGTCCCACATTCTCCGGTGAAAACTCCACTCGAGTAGTATTGGAAGTCTGATCCACTTGCATCGATGGCTACAGATACGGGTTGGTTGGCCACGGCGTTGAGTAGTGCAGATTCACTATTGGCTGGAACATTCTCGTATCCTGTGATCTTAGCAGCATTTGAGGATTCCTCCTTTGTGTTGCAAGTTCCATCTACTCCCTCGTATGGATAGTTGGATTCAGAATTGAGACCCTTGTTTCCGATAATGAACTCAAACGCGTTGTCCATGAGGCCTCCGTTGCAACCCTGGTCTTTATCCGTGTCACAGTCGACGAGTTCTTGCTCGGATAGAGAGATCAGTTTCTTTGTGGTGAGCTGGTTGATTCCTTCTGTGGCTGCAACAGCTGAAAATGCCCAACAACATCCTGCAATATTTTCACTCACAAAAAATACTTAGTCTCTTAAGGAAAGTGGAAAAAGAAGGGATGAGGCAGGAATTCGACTGTACTTACCACATGTCCCTTGATCCTTAACACCGGTAACGGCTCCTTTTGTTCGCCAGTCGAGGCTGGATGGAATAGCAGTGACATTTGCATACTTAAAGGACGAAGAAGCTGTGGATGACTTCGGGTGAGAGGACATCTTCTTGTATCCATTGCGAGACTGAAACTCTGCTTTCGTCGAATCAGCAAAATGATTAACGGCAAGCTTATAAGACCGAGAACCAGCATCATTGACAGAGTCGATGTAGTCCACGTTCTCCTTGAAAATTTCAAACCTCTGAGCTTTCTCTGCTTCATCTTTGTATGTACGTCCATATTTCACCATCCACGCCTCATGTCTCTCGACCATTGATGCATCAGGCACTGTACGGGCAGTTGCTTGAGAAGCGTACATTCCTAATACAAGAACTGCAGCAAAAATTAGTTTCCATGTAGAGGGTGTCGAAGCCATTGTAGCTAGCGTAATACTGGAGGGTGTGTTTGTTTAAGCTTAGAACTGATGAGATAAGTGGAGGTGTTGTGATTCTATTTCACAAGGCTTATGGTACTATTTATAGGATGCACTGAGCTGCTTCTTATTTCCTAGTGCTGAAATATTTTGTAATTTTCTGAGAAGTAACTTTCCTAGAGCTTTGAATGCTGTCATGAATCTTATGACATGAAGTTTCAGATTTCAATTGTCTTATCCAGCCACATTCTTGGCTGTAGTTATGGTTGTATGCTATGTGATTGTGAATAAAGAAATGTATATTATATTACTGCAGTTTGCCCCAAGAGTCAAGTTATTTTCTTAAACTTTGATCAAAAGCATACGTGATCAAGTAGGTGTCCTACTAATTCCTGAACAGTAATTCATTATGTAAAATCAGGTTAAAGAATCCTATCTGTGAATTCATTTTAGTTACAGTGTACTCAAATACTGTATGACGATGAAGAAATCTAAGATCTGGCTGATCAATTCATCAACCTAATGAACAAGTACATATATGTTCATCTCAAACTTCAGAAGTCGAGCAATATAGAACAAACAAAGCACAGTAAAGGCTATTAGAGCCTATTATCAGAAGTAAGAGTGGTCGTCAAAAGCAGAAGCTAAGTATGAAAAGTTTCTTCTGGATTCTTAAAAACATATGAAGAGAAAAATCATTCTTCAATTCGTGCTGTAAAAGGGATCTACGGTTGGATTTGCATGTATTTAGTGGTCCTGGCACTGGCATTGAATGATTTAGTGGTTCTTCAATTAGCACTGATGAAGTTGCCATGAATTAGTATCAAATGATTAACTTCTGTTCAGGGTTAAATTATTGCTTGTAGTTTTACCCATAACTAGGAAATCAGTGTGATCTGCTTGGGAGCCTTGTTTTCTTGCTCTCCTCTATCTATCTCGTAAGTCACCTTCTAGACTCTAGTCGTTCATAAGTATTCGAGTCACAAGCACAAAACTATAGTTGTATACTTCGTACGAACAAATTGATAACAAAAGGAGTTGCTTTATCTCTTTCGTTCAACATACTAACTGAACGGACTGAGAATTTCTTGAACACTGCTGGAGGCTTAAGATTAAAAAGGGCGAACTGTTTAGGCATCGAATTTTGCTTTCATCAGATATAAGAAGGTAAACTGCGTTTTATTTTCATCTTACTCTGGAACTTATAGGCTGGCAGTATATAAAACAAAACGGAGGAAATGGTATAACTGAAAAAGACACTAAAGAACAACAATTATTTCACTTGGTTAGACTTACATAAGGTACAAGTTATATTGTTGAAATCCAAAACAGTAAGAAGAACAGACAAAAAATCAGCTGATAAAATATTTGCTTCTTCCACGTAACTGAGTTGTGAATGTCGTTTTCGTTCATAACTTTCCGATTGTTCCAGGGTGTTTGTTGACCTCTGTACCAGCTTCTATAAATACCTGTTTTTTAATGAATTAAATCGTAACATCTGCCCTCAGCAACTTTCACTTAAAAAAACAAAAAAACAAAGTAGCATCCGATACTATAATACTCAGCTAGAAACTGTGGCCTCTTGGAAGCTTATATTTGCAACAATGCATCTTGGGAGTGTAAGCTTCTCAAGCGACTGCCTGCACATTGACTGATGCGCCAATGGTCGAGAGATATGAGACGTGGATGGTGAAGTATGGACGTACCTACAATGATGGAGCAGAGAAAGCTAAGAGGTTTGTAATATTCAAGGAAAATGTGGAGTACATTGATTCAGTCAATCAAGCTGATTCTAAGCCTTATAAGCTTGCCGAAAATCATTTTGCTGACATGACGAACGAGGAGTTTCAGGCCTCTCATAATGGATAAAAAATGTCCTCTCAACCAAAATCGTCAAGCTTGTCATCCTTTAGGTATGCAAATGTTACCGCAGTGCCGTCCAGCCTTGACTGGAGAACGAAAGGAGCCGTAACTGGAATTAAAGATCAAGGCCAATGTGGTAAGTGGTGCAGAAAATAATTTGCTTTCAAGTCACTTTTTTATAGTTCTAATAAATTTCAGCACTTGACAATAAGCATAATCTTTACTAACACTCATTTATTTGCGAAAAAAAAATATACAGGATCTTGCTGGGCATTCTCAGCTATTGCAGCTACAGAAGGAATAAACCAGCTTACCACAAAGAAACTGATTTCCCTATCCGAACAAGAACTCGTGGATTGTGATACGAGTGAAGACGAGGGATGCAGTGGTGGCCTCATGGACAACGCATTTGAGTTCATCATTTCCAATCAAGGCATTACAACTGAATCGAACTACCCTTACCAGGGAGTCGATGGAACGTGCAATTCGAAGAAATAATCGTCTCATGTGCTAAAATCACAGGCCATGAAGATGTCCCTGCCAACAATGAATCCGCATTGCTGAAAGCAGTAGTGAATCAACCGATATCCGTTGCCATTGATGCGAGTGGTTCCGACTTCCAGTTCCACTCGAGTGGAGTCTTCACTGGACAGTGCGGAACTGAGTTGGATCATGGTGTCACTGCAGTTGGTTATGGCGTTGCTAGTGATGAAACGAAATATTAGTTGGTGAAGAATTCTTGGGGCACGAGCTGGGGCGAGAATGGATACATTCGAATGCAAAGGGACATTGATGCAGCGGGAGCATATGCGGGATCGCCATCCAACTGCTTGAAGTTGTGCAACATTCACTTCCCTCCTAAATCTGGTTTACACGCATGAACGTATAGAAAGTGCTTAAGATATGATACTCCTCACTCGTGCATCAGCTTGTAAATTAATGAAAATTGTGTAACATCTACTATGAATATCATAAATGATCTTGATACAAGTTATGTCTAAAGTACATGGTGTCTTTTCTTTTACTTCGGCAATCTATATTCCGTCAATAGATTTTTGGAGTATTAAAGTGTTTGGTCAAGCCTATGATTTGTCCAGTCAGGATTACTGGAAAATTCTATGTAGACTTCTTTAAGTTGAATCAGATCATGATAATTTTCTTGTGTTCTTATGAAACTTTTTGAATTCGGGTTGTTTTGTTATTAAAGGTCTTTAACTGATACATGTTAGTGACAATTTTTAGCGCTGCCAGACGGGACAAGCCTATATACCTGTAAACGATACAGAAGAGGAGGAGGTTCCACGTTAATATCACAGCTTTCCAGTTGATTCGATATTACAGCTGCACTGTACGCTAAGATGGCTGTCATATGTTCAACTGGTGAGTCGAAAACCAAAGTTAAACATCAAGAAATTCTGAAAAGTTAGAAGGCGAATCACGGGAGACCAAGATTCTTTGGCCTTATGATTGTCATGTCACATCTTAACTTGTGAAAGCTGTTCAGAAATGCTTCTTTTCGCAGGTGTAGCGAACAGTTTCCTCCTAAAAACTTTGATTCATTTATCGACAGTTAACATCATGTCCTGATTTTTCACCAGACAGATTGTTTGATCAGATTATGAAATTGACCCTTGTAGTAAGCAGCATGTCATGTTAATCCCATTCGGCTTAGGATAATAGAAATTGCACCAATGTTTGCTCTTAGATTTTCTTATCAGTCTGATAATCACCGAAAACAAAATAAATGTGACAAAGCTTAAGGCGTTGTTTTTTTTTTTTTCTTCGTGTTTTCAGCTCTTTTGTTCAGAGAACATAAGTTAAGTCTGATACAAGATGAAGATTATATTATTCAGTAATAAACAGGACAAATTTCAGGCAGGCATCATCAATTGTTGCTTTCACAAACTAAAAGGCGACTCCTTAGATTTTGGGGCAAGCTGCAGTTTAATAATGTCCGAAAGAGACAACGCCATATCCAACGAATGTCATTTCAATATCCAAATAATTGTCAGAAAATACAAAAATAATAGATAAAAACAAAAATTATCATATGACAAAAGAGCAACGTTCACAGAACTAGTTGAGTTGTGCCGTTCCTTATCAAGATTATTCAATCCTATCACTACAACATATTTCACCTTTTACGACTCTTTTTAAGAGTTGTAAAATTTATATGCGACTCTTACTGAGAGTCGCAAGAGGATCGCCAAAATGGTGCATCGTAATTTTTTTCATGTGTAAATTAAGAGTCGTAAAAAGAAATTGCGACTCTTTTATAAGAGTCGTAAACAATCCCCCCAAAAAAAGAAAAATAATAGTAACATAAAATAAAAGGAAAGAGAAAAGAAAGGAAAATCTGCTTTCGCAGGGTAATATTGCCAAAATCCACATCTATATTTAGAAATACTACTGTTCCACAAATCATTAGCATATCTACATTGTGAAGTACTTGCAAGAGAAAAAAATAATAATAATAAAAACGCATTCACAACAGATGAACATTGAAGCTTCAACTCCTTACAACAAGTACAGTGATATCCAGAAATTACACTGACACCCACCTACAATTCCCTGACAAAATTTATAGTCTAAAAATAAAATTCCAGGAACTGCAAGTCCCTCAGCTAAATCCAGCCCAAGTTACCAATGGTATCCTGACAACAGAGTGGTTCTTATTCAGAGACCGCCATATAAAAAGGAAAATGTATGTCAAGTATGCAATGCAATACAACAGAACAAATTTGTAGAACATTATCAGAAAGAATAATACATTGACTTGTGAACAAAAGAATAAGAATCATGCAATAAGTATAATAGACAATCACATTCACTTGTTACAAAAATAAAAAAGTGACGGCATTTGAGAAAAGCTTATCAAACATACAATTGTTATTATCTGTGAATCCTGCAACCACATAAACTTGGACTAGGGCAACCAATAGAAAGAGATGATTTCCTCGAATACCTATTTAACATGACTTATTTGCAACCCGAACAATTGAAATGTAATAGATCACATAGAGTACATAATCAATATCAAATGAGTTCAGTAATAACAGAGATACATAATCAAATTACATATAAACGTGATGTGTATAAAAAGGTGCTTTTAGTACATGTAAGTATTACTTTTGTAAACAAGTTAACTAACTTGACAACATCATAACAGAACTAGATAGTAGTTGTAGAATTCAAGTTCTGAAGTTAAAGACTCGTGTGATCGGGAGCATGATTTACCTACCTTAATATTTATGTCATTTGACCCACCCTGCTATAGGTGTAAGTTCACCTACTTCCGTAAAAGGAATTGGCTTCTTCAACACGTTTTCACTGCAGCTCATATCAGCATGTACTCAACTGTCTTCTAACTCTGCCTGGGGGATCCTACGATATAAAAATGGTCACATTGGAAAATCAGCAAGATGTCATACTATAAAGAGAAAATTTAAATTCTTGACCAAATCAAAATTGCAAATTCTCAGCTCCAAATATCAAAAATCAGAGAAACTCATCTTTTTCAGAAACTCACCAGCTTTGTCAAACCAGTTTCAGAAACTCTAGTATCATTTCAAAAGCTCTTTAATCGCAACGCTAATCTATTGCAACACCTCCACCTCTTCTGTTTCATTCGTGCTCTCTTGCTGCATCTGCATTATCATGTACATCTGTGCTAAACTGCACGAAAACTCGAAAATTTAGCACAACGCAGTGTCAAGAATGTCTCAAGATAACCTCAACCAATCTTAAGTTCAGATAATTTAGCCAACAATCAATAATATGTACCTTGAAAACTAATTTTTTAAGTCTTCTTTATCATATATTACAAATCTAAGGGCAGAGAAGCCGAGATATGCTTAATCCCGGAATGATCAGCAATTTCTTTTAAATATATCAAGTCGCATACATATATATTGTTTCATGCGTACATAAGTCTTCTAAGCATAAAAATATGTGCACTTCCAAGTTCATCTAAATAATCAACCAAGAGAATCAGGCAGCAATCAGTAACCATCAAAACCCAGAGCTTTTGAAACTGTTTAAATTTATCGAGCTATACGTGTAAATGATCACTAGTGTTCTATAAGAGTTTAACATCATACCTGTAGTTTTGGTTCTACTGCAAGAACCTTTTTATTTTCCGTGGCCCATAGGTATCTTGCAAGTATCTCCTGCATGCTGCAAAACAAAGATTTATCAGATGTGCTGAATGGGTGTAACGTTCTGTAAAACTACGAGTCCTATCTAAGACTGACAAAATAAAATTAAGAAGTGTAGACATCTCTAAGATTACATATGGGGTCACACCCTACACCACCAACAACAACAACGTACCCAAGTTCCCGCCCATAGGCAGGGTATGGGGAGGGTTAGATGTACGCAGTCTTACCCTACGAATAGAAGACTGTTTTCGGGAGAGACCCTCGGCT
>JAYMSH010000146.1:0-13898 GCA_036897905.1 Aragoa cleefii | reverse complement strand
GCGAGACTGAGGGGTATTATGGAATAGAAATTGGACAAAGTGTTGAGCGACGCGAGCAGTTCGGGCACATCAGTGCGAGTTTCCAGAGCCTTCTTCAGCTCCCGTGACATGCCTGGCGCCAATACAGTCGCCGTCCCCATCTTCTATTGACTGGATTTTGAATTTTCCGGCAGGAGTCTATAGATACGTTTAGGTGTGTATGTACAGTTGATGTTTTGTTTGATTTTGTAATTGGGTTTAGTGAGAGATCTTGTAAAATTAGTTTCTCAAGTTTCAACTGCATTCCAGAATCATTGCCGGGAAGATTTGGTTTCTCTCTGCCTTCTCCACCCAAATAATGCCATTTAATCATCCCCTCTTTTCACTCCACTCCATTCAATACTGCACCATTTCTCTTTCTCCTATTGAGAAAAAGCAGTAATCATGGCTGCCGAAATGACGGCGTTTAAGTCAAAAGTAACAGTCGTTGGCAGCAGCAATTGGGGGAGTGTAGCAAAAGCTCAAACTAATGGTGAAATACGGAATCTATTCATTTATATTAATTCCCTTATAAAAAGTTATATGTTCGAGTTTCAAAGGACGACTGTGCTAATGAGTATATGAATTGGGACCGTGGCAGAACAATCAGAGTGAACCTGAAGAGTTGCAGAAATCGCCGCGTGGAGTTTATAAATTAAAGTTCAATGCCTCAGTCCGTATCTTTTTGAACTACAAGCATGATTATTATAGATGAGTCCGGGCGAGGGGTGCCATGGAAAAGAGGAAGAAGGGTGCTCTGGAAAATAAGTATATGTCATCGTCCGGCATGGACCTATTTGAAGCATAATGTTTGGCTGCGAAAGAGGCAATAATGTTAGCTGAAGAATGTCACGTACAACATATAATCGTCGAATGTGATAATCAGAAGCTAACAGAGTCTTTCTGATCGAAATGAGAGCTATGTAGCAGTCGGTATGTAATATAATTGAAGACATTAAAATCAGGGGTACCACCTTCATGTCCATCGCTTAGAAATTAGCTCATAAGATAGCAAATGAAAGATATAGTTGCGAATGGTATGGGTGATGATGTTCTTCCATTTGTGTAGGATGAAATGACTTGTTGTAATTTTGGAATGATATAAAGGATAAGTGAATGCATGAAGAGGCCATTCAGAAAATTAAGTACACATAATTCCCAGTTTGTTTTGCGACTTTTTGACGTGTTTCTCAAATGAGTCAATCATGCTACTATTTATATACAAACCTATTAATTAAGCAACTGAAGAATAGATGGACACTACAATGATCATAACTGAATAACAAACTTTGAAACAACAAATCCAAAATTCATAAATGATCAAGTCCTATCAGACAATCATCTTACAAACATATGAACTCGGTAACATTACATCGTCATCACACATATTAAAATAATGAAAAAAGAACCAGACTATGGTGCAAAATACTGCTGATTGCAATTTGCAAGACAACAGACAGCGTCATTCAAACGCAACCTAATCTAATACTAGATCTGAACCATCGACTAGCTATATAGTATCCGTAACCTAGATCGCGACGGGTGCTCGACAAATCGGACAGAACTTCTTCCGAACAAGCCATGACGCGATGCACCTCTTGTGGTACTCGTGCTTGCATCCCAAGACTGCGATTTTCATGTTTTCCTGATCCAAATCGTCCTGGCAGACTACACACATATTGCATTGATCCTCCTCTCGATAGCAATTTCTTGGATTTCTGGTCTTCAAGCGTCTACAGATCCTCCTTTCCTCTGCCTCATTAGTTGCCTGCCTTGGCGCCTGGTAATTGTGGCCGCTAGTAGTTCCAGTTACGGGCAGTGCATCTAGCAACATAATCTCGTCAACCATATGACCAAGCGGAGCACCAACAACAACAGGAGGAAGATTCCCGAAAGACAGCAACATGGAATTGTCGGGTGATCTCATAACCGTATGACCTGCTGGAGTACGGACAGGGCGAGGAGGATTCGCGTAAGGCCGCAACAACATTGCCTGGTCTGGTGCGTGACCTGCTGGAGTACGGACAGGACCATACAACATAGTATTCTCGTCAAGTGATCTCATTACCGCGTTGTGACCTGGCGCTGGAGTAGGAACACGGTGAGGATTCACGAAAGACGGCTGCATCATATCTCCGATTCGAGAGGGAACAATGTCTCCCTGGAAATAATTCCAGGGAGGAGGAGGAGAAGGGTGATTCATCACACGAGACATGGTTTGCTCTTGTGAAAATCGATTCAGAGATTTGGTTGCTGAAACTTTTGCTGCAGTATTATTGGTTTGTATATGTTTGTGGAGGGGCGAGAGATTTACTGTCCAAGTATATTTATACATTTGTAGAAACCAGGGATTAGGATATGTTTTTACACAAGGAAATAACTATTTAACTACCAAAAATAGAAGACAGAGTAATTTATGACAAGGAAGTAACTTGGCGATCAAGATTTTACTAGGATTGTTGTTTATGTAAACCACCCGTCTAATTTTACCACCGTTGAGTTTCTTGTTTGCACGTGTAGACGATTATTTGGAAAATGTCGTTTTTTACATTGATAAACGAAATTTATAAATGAGATCTTACTGAAAATTAAAAGAGCCAAATTAAAACTATTGTATGGCAATATTGTACTATATTAAAATTGAGTTTCAAATATTTTCTCATTACCCGACTTGAGATTTGGCAGAATTACGTTCCTATGTTGTGTGTAAAAAGTAAAAACAGTGCACACCTACATTTTACATGCAGTTTAATCCTCATATTATGATAATGGTGCAATTTACCCCCTAATTTTACCAGCAGGGTGAATGACAAAGTAATATTTTTAATTATGACGAAAATTAATGGAGTAATCTCCAACAAATAGTGTTCAAAGTTGCAAATTTTCTTGTAACCAATTGGCAATCACTCTTAAACTTTACCCCCGTCCAAACCTTTTTTGATGCAGACTAACAGCTGCTCGAAATGCTAGTGTTTCTGCAACAACATGAGTTAAGGAACAGTAAAAGAACTCTGGCCTCCACGTGATAACCTGGCTATCACCATTCCGAGCAACGATTCCCAAACCAACCCACCTTGTAAGATTGCGGCATCACAGTTGATTAACTACTCCCACATCCGCCAACACTCAGCAACAAGTGCGTCGTTTGGAGAGTTGGAATCCAAAACAAGAACAGAGCATCTCTCATGATAGTTCGCGGAGAATCAAACGACTTCAAGGGCTGTGCTATTGCGTTCTCCATGAGTGGACTGATTGCGATTGACCCAAATAGACCAAATGATAATCACAAACCACTCCCAATCGAACCAGTTCAGCTTCTTAAGTATAAGGAGAATCCAATTTCCAAACTCATGCTGCTACAAAGTCTAAAGTGGAATGAGATTCAAAGCCCAAAAGTCTCTCGGTGCAGAAAGTTTCTACACGAAAAAATCCTAATTTCCTCACCCCTTTTCTCTCTAATCTCCCTCTCTCTGTGTGCGCGCGCACGTCCATTTAAATTTGTGTTTGCCCAACCCAACGGTTGACGATTCAGGGGTAAGGAGTCTCCCAGTGCAGAGAGTTTCTGTGCGAAATAACGTAATTCCCTCTTCCTTTTTCTCTCATCTCCCTGCGTTTTTGGCAGCTTAGCAAAATGCTCCTGCTAACTTTTGCCATAAAAATGATCATTGATATTCAGCTGAGGTTTTAAACCTCTGCATAGCAACTACTGAAATAAGGTCGGTCGTATCTGAGGTTTAAACTCATCTTTGATTGTATATCAAAGACGTGTAACATCACCATTTAAAACACACAAACATAATCACCAAGTTCGTGAAATTTACCTGAAGAATCCATACACTAAAATCCGAAAGAGAAAAGAAACATCCTAAACCATGTATAGTCCACTTCTAAAATACCACAGACGGAACTTTCCGATTGCAACAAAATCTCGGACTATGATTACTGGTTCAGTAATTCTCCTACTTACACAGATTACTTACTCTTCCAACTTCTGTCCCCCCACACCTTGCAAATAATTGCCCAGCAGCCTCTGACCTAGAACCATGTTCGGTATCTGTAAAACAAAACTATCAACTAAAAGAAAAGGGAAAGTCATTAACGAACTGAGACAGGATTAAGAACTCTGGCACTAACCTTGTTTCCAAAAAACATCTTGGAGTTGTTAGCAATTGCTTCGATAAACCTGAGTTCCAAAAATTCTGGAGAAAGCTTCAATTTGTTCGCCTCTGCTTCTTTCATTGTGCTAGAAAGTTCAAGATAGAGATATGCAAGCCGGTTTAGAAAATATTTTCTCAGTGAATAGAAACAAAGTGAAAGTGTTTCAGGGTACATTATAATGATTTCAGGAAATTAATTTTTAGCACTTATCTTTGGTTATTGCATTCATACGTTTAGTTAATATCTAACAGTAACATCTCATAACCTACCTGGTTGAATTGGTCCTAATGTTAACAAACTGCAACAGACATGATTCAAGACCTACTAGCTACTTTCTCGTTGTTTTAAATTCAATAACACATATACTGTAACAGGATTCGAAATTGACCGCTAGCTTTGCTTCCATTCCTCCAAGATCTTAGCCTTTTATATCCTTACTTCTTCAATGGTGAAAACAAACTAAAAAAATAGCCATTTTAATCCAAAGGAGGAACTAATAAACTTGAGGATTTTCATAACTGAATACTCACACCTGTATTCTAAATATATAGTGTAGCATAACTATCAAAGCAGCATATCTATTAGCATCTATGTTACCTGGACTCTTCAATCCCTCTTGCGTACCCGTGTTGGACACCCGACACTCCGACATGGGAATGGGGGTAGGACACTCCATTTTAGGTTAAAAATTGATTTTTTTACATAAATTAGCCGTGTTCAACACCCGGATATGCACTCGTACCCGACTCTGGGTAACATAGATTAGCATAGTAAGCTTTTCTTTGTTTTGTTTTAAATTCAATAACACACTCATCCGGCCCAACATAATGCAACAGTCACTATTCACAGGGCCATTCATAATAAATAAATAAAATAGAAAATATGAACAAAAAATATTTTTATGAAGAGAAAGAATATAACACTGGTCATTTAAGCGCAATGTTGCATTTATGCCGGAACGGAAGGAGTATATTGTAACATGATTCAAAGTTAACCACTTGCTTCGGTTTCATTCTTCTGAGATCTTAGCCTTTCTATCCTTACTTCTTCAATGGTCAAAGACTCAAAACAAACTAAATACTAGCTACTTTAATCCAAAGGAGGAATAAATAAACTTGAGAATTTTCATAACTGAAATACTCACACCTGCACTCTAAATATATCGTGTAGCATAACTATCAAAGCAACATTATCTACAAGCATACTAAGCTTCTTTTGTTTTGTTTTCTTCTCTTTCTCAAAAGAATCAAAGAGAGGAAGAAAGAAAGAGATATCAAGTTTTCTGCCAAATATCAAAAAATAAGTGATGAAGAAGATACCGGTAATAGTTAGTTAGCATCAGCCAAGCTCTTCTCCCGCGCTAAGTACATCGCATTTGAAATTTCTTCTTGCTTCCTTGCACTGTCTTTCTCCATCAAGTTTTGTTCCATCTTTATTGTACTGACATGAGCATATTTTTCAGCTTCACTAATGGCAATCTTTTTCTGTGTTTCCGCTTCCTTCTCGGCGACTCTTTGTTTCTCCATTGTAATCAGTACCTGTTATGAAGAGCTCTGTTATCCAGTTTGGAGGAGACATACTACAACAATTTTATTCACAATGGCTTTCTTTCGTATAATAATTTGTATATCAAATCATGCAGATGTAATCTATATACTTGTCAACCTCCTACAATAATCACCCTCATTAGACATAAACCTAATTAATATGCCAAAGTTCCGTCATGGATACCCATTAAAAGTATACCAACACATTCACAAACAGCATGTTCTTGAAAAATAAAAGGGAAGATGCATAGCTTAAAGGGCATATGCGAGAACAGCAAAACTACCTTAGTGCGCTCCTCTTCCATCTGTACAAAATTCCGCCTTATACTCTCTGGAATGGTAGGTTTTGTGACACGCACACTTATGATTTCAATACCTGGGGCATAGCGTGTGCAGTCAGCCTGAAGAGAATCTTTCATCTTCTCATCGATCTGGAAACATATAAGGCAGGCACTCTATTAGCTAAGCTTGAGATATGATAAGAACAAAGTAAAATAGGTGTGATAGATAACCTGACGTGTCATTCTGATGATAGCTCGGGACCAAAAAAAATTATAAAACGTACGGTCTAAATTGAACTCATCAGCATTTATCGTTTCTTCTGTATGTATGTCAGAGAATGGAAGCCGCTTTGCGCACTTCATATACCCTTTTTCTGCTAATGTAGAACCCCACCCAAGACCGAAAGGCAGAATTAAGTAACAAAGCTTTCCTCTCTTACAATAGCTCTAGATCAGGTACAGAGTATAGGATGGTTCGATGGGATAAATTTACTGAAACTGAGTCAAAGATATTCTTAGGTAAGCAGCATACAATTAAGTTAAATGTACTATAAACAATGGATTAGGGGCAGTTCCTACTTAATACACATGGTTCGCTATTAGAGTATTGAATATGGAAGTGTACATATATAGAGTCCAGAATAAGATTGAAAGCATGGATCAAACAACTTATTTGAATGAACAATGAGTCTGAGGAGATATTTGAAAATACTTGGGCACTCAGCCTCACAAATTTATTTATTTGATCTTATTCTATTATATTAGCACAAAGCAATAAGATGAAAACAAAGGATGTCAAGTTCTAGGAACAGGCCAGTTTAGCATAATTAAGTACATTTGACGATATCTCAAAAGAAAGAAGAAGAAGGAAAAAAAAAAAGAAGGAAAAGGAAAAAGCACGTTTGACGAGTTGTAACTGATTTTTACAACCAGTAAATTGATTGCGATTGAGAGTGCTTAAGAAAGGAAGGTGACGCAAATGCATGAAAGTTACCTGATCAAACATGTCAATGTAAACCTGCTGAAGGGAATGAGCACTGCAGAACTGATTAATCTCGTGATGAATCTTGTCATATATCCATGTGTTGTCATACTGGACACCATAGTTGAGTAGTGTTTCATATACGTAGTTCTTACGAAGACGGTTAACAACGTGAAGGGAAGCTGATTAACAATATGTATGAAAATAAAAGTTAGTCATGACACCTCCTTTTGTTCCGCAGGGTATATCCCTCACCTACAAATAATAATGCCGACATCAATTTAGTTATTCTGGCACAAAGTTGTGTCTGCTCACAAGCACACATATCCACAGACTGTAAGCGTACTTCTGTGTACGATGTCCACACACAGAGAAATAGAAGTTACTAAATCTGTCTGTAGGGTCACTTGAATGGGCTCAAAGTGGGTCAGGATGGGCGTTTTCAAATGAAAACCTGCAGCAAACAGAAAAAAAAGAAAAAGAAAAAGAAAGGAAAACGAAAAACAGACAACAGGTGAGTCAATAGTTAATAACATCATCATGCAATCCAAATGAAGAAAAGCAATGTAATCAACTGGATCTGTAATCGTCTTTAGGAGCGCACCACCTCTCCAGTAAACTCCAACATGTCCTTCTGGGACTTGATGCAAAACAGACAAGCTAAGCTTCATCGTTGATGCTGACGGAATCAAAATCTGCAAATAAATTATCCCAATGTTATACTATATGCCATGGTTTCTTGTCTCGGGCTTAAACTAAGACACCAAAATGTCCACCCATTAAGCATTGATCTCAGAAGAGTCTATTGCTTTTCCATCATTATTCACCCCTGTAAGAACCAGAGAAGTCATATAGATTCGACTATATTAGTTCTCCTCTCAGAAATAGAAACAGGAGCACAATTCACACACTAGAAAATTTATCGATGACGCCAAATTTAGGTTTAGACCAATTATGAATTCATTAAGATCCCCATTAAATTTCAACATCAGGCAGACAATTTTCGAAGTTTCCATATCCATTGATACTATTGCAAACAGAAAATCACACATTGGCATCAACAAAGCAAGTAATGGGAAAGCCGTTCTCAAACTTGAAAACAATACCGTAAATAAAATTCTCAATATCTCTACCTGACTGTTCGTATCAGCTCTGATTGACATTTAAAAACACTAAACATGACATGATTGCAAATAATAGTAACAATCTAGTCTAGCTTTCTATGATAGAAGCCCTAGATTAGAATTATTACTTGCAGTAGCAGTAATTAACTCAGTGTATATTAATGACGCCAACAGATAATCAATCACAGTAGCAGAAATTGAATCAACTTGGTAAATGATGTAGCGAAATCAATACGATTATGTTAGTACCATTGATAAAACGGCAAGCAAGGTGAGTAGGTAGGGTAAAAGCGATGAGATATCTCCGCCAGCGGCAGGTGGTTGAGGCGGCTCTGTGCTGCTGCTGGGCGTCCATGGCTGATTGAGTGAGTCGGAATTTGGAGCAGTGAGTGAGACTACTAAAATAAAATGGCTTGGAGAGGAAGAAAGTAAAGAAAGCTATCCATTTCTTTGTATTTTCCTTTTTGTTTTTAGTAGATTTCGTGTTCAACAAGTAATTACTGGAATATTTGTTTTTTCTTATGGGATATAGTTCGTGATTTAACGTGAAAAGATACAAAGATACAATTGTATGAATATTTATCTTAGCCTAATTATTATGTTATCTTTCTATCAAAATATCGTATACAAGTGCGCCGAGTTGATTTCTTATAAAAACTTTTTTTTCCTAATTTTAGGAAAATTCGGTTCATTCAGAGGTCAGACCGGACGTGTGAACCGGTGTATATATTAGACCCAATCACGATGAAAAACACACACTTCAGTGTGTTTTGCGATATGAGGGTTTTCCCCTTTCCTCCTCCTTCTTCACTTCTCCCTCTCGACGGCCTCCTTGCCGCCGAACCTCCTCGGCTCCTCCCCTTCCTCCGGTCAACCCTCTCCCGACCTCATCTCGTTCTCTCTTTCCCCCGCCACCGTCCAACCAGCCGCGCTCATCATCAAAATTGTTGCTTCGGTTGAAACGGAAGAGAAAAGTCTCTAGTGGCAGGTGAAATTAACCCTCTTGTTTCCTCACATGGATAGACCATGCTTCTCGATGGTGGATCGGAGATTTCGGCGACACTGAGGGGTATTATGGAATAGAAATTGGACAAAGTGTTGAGCGACACGGCAGTTCGGGCTCGTCAGTGCGAGTTTCCAGAGCCTGGCGCCAATACGGTCGCCGTCCCCATCTTCTATTGACTAGATTTTGAATTTTCCGGCAGGAGTCAATAGATATGTTTAGGTGTGTATGTATAGTTGTTGTTTTGTTTGATTGTGTAATTGGGTTTAGTGAGAGATCTAGTAAAATTAGTTTCTCAAGTTTCAACTGCATTCCAGAATCATTGCCAGAAAGATTTGATTTCTCTACCTTCTCCACCCAAATAATGCCATTTAATCATCCCCTCTTTTCACTCCACTCCCTTCAATACTGCACCATTTCTCTTTCTCTTCTTGAGAAAAAAAAAGTAATCATGGCAGCCGAAACGACAGCGTTTAAGTCAAGAGTAACAGTCGTTGGCAGCGGCAATTGGGGAGTGTAGCAGAAAAGCATTCCAGAATCAAATCCTATGTGGTGTTTGCTTTTTATGAGGGGGAGTAAGAATGTGAAGAGATTGGTTGGTAATATAACCTGAAATGCACAGTTTGTATTTTTTTTCCTATATGTGTTGTTCTGTTCAGGACCTGAAATGTACAGTTTGTGAAATGTGATCTTTACTGCCAAAAGATGTCATTTATCTACCTAAATGTGCATTTTAATATATCAAAATTGTCATATAACTAATAAAAATAACATTCTACAATCAGACACATAATATGTCATTTATCTATAAAAAAGTTCCTATGTGTAAACAAAAAGTAACATATAACAAATTAGAGTTACAATTGTATACACAGACACAAAGGTGGAGTGATATGGAGGAATATAATCCATTGTGATCTTCACTGTCAAAACATGTCATTTATCTTCTTAAAAGTGCATTTTAATATATCAAAACTGACATATAACTAATAAAAATAATACTGCACAATCAGACACGGAATATGTTATTTATCTACAAAAAAGTTCCTATGTGTAAACAAAAAGTGTCATATAACAAATTAGAATTACAATTGTACACACACAGACACATAGGTGGAGTGAAAGGGAGGAATATAAACAACTGTGATCTTCACTGTCAAAAGATGTCATTTATCTACTTAAAAGTGTCTTTTAATATATAAAAACTGACATATAACTAATAAAAATAACACTGTACAATTAGACACATAATATGTCATTTATCAAAAAAAAAATTGGTCTGTGTAAACAAAAAGTGTCATATAACAAATTAGAATTACCATTGTACACACACACATAGATGGGGTGATAGGGAGGAATATAATCAATTGTAATCTCTATTGCCAAAAGATGTCATTTATCTACTTAAAAGTGCCTTTTAATATATCAAAACTGTCATATAACTAATAAAAATAATATTGTACAATCAGACACATAATATGTCATTTATCTACAAAAAACGTTCATCTGTGTAAACAAAAAATACCATATAACAAATTAGAATTACCATTGTATACACAGACACATAGGTGGAGTAATATGGAGGAATAGAATCAACTGTGATCTTTACTGCCAAAATATGTCATTTATCTACTTAAAAGTGCATTTTAATATATCAAAACTGACATATACCTAAAAAATAACACTGTACAATTAGACACATAATATGTCATTTATCTCCTCAAAAGTTCATCTATGTAAACCAAAAGTGTCATATAAAAAACTAGAATTACCATTGTATATACAGATACATAGATGGAGTGATATGGAGCAATAGAATCAATTGTGATCTTTACTGCCAAGAGATGTCATTTATCTACTTAAAAGTGTCTTTTATGGAACGATAGAAAAATGTTTTTTCTATTCTTTTTTCATTTCACTTTTCTTTTATTTTTTCTTATATTTATTTCAGTTTTCTTATTTTTCTAAATTCATGTGAAATAATTTGATTTTCAAAAGTCCAACCGTTTGCCATTTATTTTATTTTGTACCCTTGAAAGAAAATAATGAAGTTTCTACAAAATGACATTTGTGCGATTTGCAAGAATGATAAGGAATAACCATTTTTTTTTTTTTGTAAATAGTAATATATTAACTTCAATCGGAAGTTACAAAAGATAGCACACCGAGTCTTATGAGTCGTTGGCTACTAGCCTCGGAACACTATTGTACGGATCATAAATTATAACATAACTTATACATCCTGAAAGCCACTGAAGACAAATGTCCCAAGCACACAAGTGATTCCTGCGTGGAACAAAAGAGGGACTGCCGGACTGGGGTTCTCTACTTCTAGTAACACCTCTACATGATAAGGATTAACCACTTGTTTTTCTTCAGCATATCATGCAAGAGTAACAAAAGCAAAACATGCTTGTTTTACTCATATAAATATATTCCATTTCAAGGAATTGAACCCAGTACAATAAAATTATTAAATATTGAATGTGCTTAATTTTCATTATTTAAAAAAAAAAACATCTGGTACTTATGGTGGATGGCACAATGCCATGGAATAACAAAACTAAATCGGAGCTTCTGATGATAACAGAGGCTATTATGATATAATAAATTGATCTATTAAATTCTTATTTGGGCTCTAATAAGTCAGTCCCATTCATTGGGAAGGAAAATCTCCGGTGAAATATAGATCCCGTCCTCGCCCTCTAGATTCTTCTCAGTCTTCTCATTTCTTTTAGCAACATTCTTGGGTTTCTCTGCATATACAAGATTTTAGGGGGGGGGAGGGAATCAATACTTCGATAATGATGCGGAAAAGAAAAAGCAAAAGTTTTTTTTTGTTTTTTATTCGGTTAAGGTGTTGTATTTTTCAAGGGTGGGTTTGTACCCCTTATGCTAATGAAAACATAAATATTACCAGTTCGGGGCTTGCTAGGTTGTCCAACTTCATGCACATTGATATTCAGGGTCTTGACAACCCGAGAAGGCAGCAGAACTGTAGAGACAGCTACACCAAATATACATGAGAAGAAAATATCAAAAGTTATATACACTATGACAAGAGGAAATTATAGATTTTGAAGTTCTTATAAAATTATTTAGTAAGTACATATTTATAAAAAAATGTACCTGACCTAGGCCCTTGATTAGCTCCAGGAAGAAAAACACCAGTGCCGCTAGATCGCGGTTTTGAGCCTAAGAAGAGTCCGTGCATTCCAGGCCCAGAAACATTGGCTAGATTTCTATTTGCAGATGTTGCCTGTTTGAAACCAGAAATAATCGACAACATAGATATACAAACTTGTTAGTTTATCAAACATCGGGTGGGCGCTTAATTCTTTCTTATCAACCAAAATTATTTCTTATCAATATTAGAAAAAAAAACGGTCCGAGTGATTTTTCTCCTACTTTCGCAAAATCTATTTATATTATTAACAAATTAAGTAATTCATAAAAAAATCACCGCTAAATAAATCATTCAGTTACATAGATTTTGAAATAAATAGATTAATTGTACTGCAGTATAAGGCAAAACAAGATTTCTAACAACATTCTCGAGTGATATCTAGTTAGATTCTACATTCTCCATTACGCATGTCGCAAAAAAAGTAAATCACTATTGTATTTAAAGAAAGATCTAATTAAAAAAGAAATGAAAAACTCTCAAGTTAATGAAAAGCGGAAAACAAATTTTACATATCCCAGTTTTCTATTACATATCTTTTTCTTCAATATAGACCGGGATTTAAAAACTTGGCGCGTTTTTGAAAAGAAACGGGTGTGTGATAGAATAATCTCCCTCATTCTTTCTTATTTCATACCGATTCATCTAACAAAAATAAAAAACTACAAGAAATTAAAATAAACCATAGATGAAAGTACCATGTAAGGGTTCTCCCCTGCAGCCCCCAGCGGCATGGATGTCACTCCATGTCGACGCGGCTGATGCACCCCAACCTGGTAGTTCTCCTACAAGGCAGAGACGGAACATGCATAAGAAAATGTACTTTCTTTCGTGCCATGTACGGGCAAACAATGCACAGCCATAATAGAAGGGAAACAAACCCTTGGTGATGGAGGAAATTGAAGTGCGCGAGAGTCATTATGCGCCATATTGCACCAGATAACCTAGCCTCTCCCGAAGAATATTGCAAGTGATTTCTGGTTGAGTTCTATCCAACATGTACTCCAATGTCTGTATTTATACACACTTAGTTGTAATTACTCAGGTTTGGTATTGATTACGTAAATTAAAACAGGTAAATTTCTACAGACTCAATTAATATTTTTCTCATATCTGTGATTTTGGAATAATGAAATGGTGGTCTTGTCCTTTCACTTGGTTATTCGAAATACATGCCTTTGTGCAATTATTAGTTGGACTAATTAGACAAGATTTAGTTAGGTAATTATATGGGTTTGTGATTAAGTATTTTTTCACAATTAAACTTCTTATGTTATTTTCTGTTTTGGACCGGATTTGGCCGATGCGATACAGCACGTTTGACCCTTTTTTTGTTGTGTGGAATCTGGAATCAATGACTTTTTTCATAAAGATGGTAATACAATGGTTAATGGTCTTGGGAATAAATGGGAAATTAAGGAATGTTAATTTATTGATTACCGACCATAATATTGTTTCAAATTAGTGTACTGCAATAGCTTTTACACTTTGCGATTTGAAAATAATGAACTACCACGTAAGGAACATAAGAAATGATCGAGGTTGGATGTTTAGCAGTGTAGGACAACGACGACGATAATAATAATAATAATAATAATAAT
>JAYMSH010000145.1:0-13909 GCA_036897905.1 Aragoa cleefii | reverse complement strand
TTCTTTGTCCGCAAGCGAAGGAAAGAGTCTCCAAATATGCAACTGAGGCAAATTGCTGGGATTCCAGCTAGAAGTATCCAAGATTTGTTCAAAAAACACATAAATAAAATTTAATTATTGCTCATTCACAAGGTTTTAACCTTCTAAGACTAGTAGCAGAGCTCCTAAAGTTCATTCTATCTCTAAATTTATGCTAAAATAGTTGGAAATGATGTAAAATCACACAAAATCAATCCCCTAAACTAAACATGGCCCACAAAAAAATAGGAATACCTCAAATTTTTTCCTAAATATAAGCATATTCTAAATCTGTTTTAGCTTATGTGGCATAATATGAGTGATATACATGTAAAACGATATATTTTTTTCTTAAATAGGAAATTAAAATAGGTGATTGGTTTGATGATAAATAATATAAGGATCCTCAAAAATATAGGAAATGAATAAGGATTGAGTTTAGTGAGAAAATTTAGAAGATTTGTTACGATTGCTCTAAGATTTCGTTGTTTCCTCCGCCCGCCGGCTGCTTTGAACAAAGCTTTCAACTCAGCAGCCTCTTCTTACACCTTCATCTCGTCATTCATGCTTCACTATATCCAAAATTCCAAATTTTATTCCATTGGCGATTCTTTCGCATCTCGACTAGCGATCATCCATTCCTTGTCATCGCCGTTTTTGATAAATTTAGGTCGCGAATTAGAACTTATAAATGCGCGAGTTTTGTAATACCTAAATCGCATCATATTGGGTCTCCCGCTCCTTGTTCCTCCACCTGCTGCACCAGCACTAGCCAACAGAAGTCCTAAACATCATCTCTTCCTCTTTCCTCGCCAATTACCAGTAGATTCCAATCATCGTCCTTAGATCTCGTTCCACTTTTCCCCAAGGCAACAACAAACACCACCCACTTCTATCCACACAGTACAATAATGTCGATTTTGGAAGAGAATAATAATAACTCAGCTTCAAATCATCCAACTGCACCGCCGCCTGATTCTTACGGCGCGGTGGTTCTCGGTGGCACATTCGACCGCTTACACGAAGGCCACCACCAGTTTCTCAAGGTACTACTACTCTTTGCTGCTGCTTTACAGTGATGACTCGATTCTTATATATGTGTATTATTGACAGACATGTTTGATTTGCTTCTAATAAGTAAAAGTTTGATTTTTAAGGCGGCAGCAACGGTGGCGAGGGAGCGGGTTGTGGTCGGTGTTTGCGATGGTCCGATGATCGCTAATAAACAGGTTCTTAACAATCTATTTAACCCTCTGTTTTGGCGTTTTGGAGATTTTGTAATTTGTCTTCTTTTTACCTGATACTGTTATATAGTAATTGATTGCTTGCTTGGACACACATTAATAGTTGTGAGATAATATTGAGTTGTTGTAGTAGTGCTAGTGCTGATATGGTAAAATTCATCATTGGACGATTTCCTTTCGGGCGTAAACATACTACTAAAAATGTTAATTAAATCTCATGACATTGTGAATGCACGGAAGAGGACCGCCTTTGTGTTTCCTTACAATTTTTTCTCATTAATTTTGAACCATTGAACTTCCATTACTTACATGAGATCGAACTTCCATTGCGTTGAAGTTGATGCAACATAGAAGATGTTGTATTAAAAATAACACACTTCATTAGTCTTGTAAAGGTCTATCAATTATGTCCATCAGCTCTGCCAAATGAGTCACTCTATTATAAGATATATGCCTATAAAAGGTTGTAGGGGAATGATACTTCCAAGTGTAACGCTACACCACCGTGGTAATCTGTGTAGTGACGACCTAAAGTTAGCCTGTTGCGATAAGCTACAGTCATCATAATGTTTGATGTGAAAACGTGCTTCTGATTGTTGTTAGCTCCACTATGTCATACTTTCACCATTCTTCCTTTTTCACTGACAAATTGGCAGAATTGATGTAATTGATTTGTCTGCAGTATGCTAATTTGATAGAGCCGGTTGAGCAAAGAATGAAGAATGTTGAGGATTATATAAAGGTATTTGTCCACGATGACTATGATGCTTTATAGGATCAGTTTTTATATTTGGCATCAAACGTATTCACCGTGTATGCAAATCATAAAACTGAAGTGGTGATGCACAGCTACACATCCACTTGCTGCGCTACATGTTGTGATTCAGTACCTTTCCGAGATTCAATATGCCAATCCTTTACCTCAATTTTCTTTCATTATATTGAATTCTCGTCTTTTATAATCATGAAGTTAAAAACCTACTTCCCTTTCTGGAACTTCTTTTTCAGTCTCTTAAACCAGAGCTGGTTGTGCAAGTAGAACCTATTGTGGATCCCTATGGTCCATCAATCGTCGACGAAAACTTGGAGGCTATTGTAGTCAGGTACTTGCCTTTTGTGAAATGTGTACTCTTGCAATAATATGCCTCTTTACTTTCATTTATCCTTCTACATTGTTGTTGTGCCATACTTTTGTGAAAACAGATTGCATGCTTCGCTCACTGTAGGTGTGCGTAGCTAATTTTTTTTATTTTTTTATTTTTTTGACAGTAAAGAAACATTTCCTGGAGGACTATCTGTCAATAAGAAGAGGGCTGAGAAGCATCTTTCACAACTAAAGGTTTTAAGTTATCCCGATTGCATAAAACACCTTGCCACGGCCTGCAGTATCTTGTATAAACTTAATCTTGAAAATTCTGCAGATTGAAATTGTCGATTTAGTTCCTGGTGAATCTGGGGGAGACAAATTAAGTTCAACAGGATTACGGAGGCTTGAAGCTGAGAAACTCAGCAAACTTGAGATGGAAGGTGGTGTTTGATATTTGTTTGATGTCCACGTGGTATATTATTTTGGTTAGGTCATACATTATCTTACTTTAGATGTGCGGAGGTGTGATGTTGCTCCACCCGACTGATAACGGAATGTAATCAAGTTACATGCAAACAAGCAGGGATACATAATGAAAGAGCTCTGTGATGCTTGATTTAGAAGATGTTATATTATGACTCGACTCTATATGCATAAACAGGTCTGAATCATGATCCGATCTGGGTATTGCACTTTTGTTCCAGAAAACACATTACCCCGGTAAAAGTATGTACAAACGAAATTCTTTACATGTGAATACCGCACGATGTGGAACTAAAAGCCCTAATAAAATAATGTAAAGCTCAAATGGGGTTGGCAAAGATGGACGGAATCGCTAGTTTGTTAGATTAGGACTGCTTTTTTAAACGGTAAACTACACAATTGAACAACAATGTTGTTTTGAACTACAGTCAATATCATCCATTTAATAATGGGGCCTTATAGGCATACTACACCAGCTCAAGAATGGAAGTTGTACAAGGGTCAAAAGTCCAGGGGTTCCATACTAAAAGTTGAAAATGTAAATAAAAGTTATAGATGGGTTTATTCTATTTTTGCAAAAATAGGCCCGACTGTTAAGGATGTAACTGAACCTAGATTCTTACCTGCAGAGGGAGATTGAAGATAATAAGAGTTGAGTCCTCTTTATGCAAAAATAGAATGTGGGCCCATGATTCAGTCAGAACAACATTTGAACTCCAAAGCACAAATAAAAAGGCAGGAATTGTAAGAGTCATTCTTCCAGCTTAACCTCAGTAAGGGTGTTCAACTCCAGTTCAAACTATTGAAAGTCTGAAGTGAATTTGGCGTAGGCAAGGTGAGACTGAGAGCATTTCTCTTGTTTCTTTCCATTTTCTGTTTGTGCTTTTAGATGCTTGTACCTTTATGCTTTACTTGTTGTGTACCAATATAATGTACAACCAATTAAGCATAGCTGGTCACTACTTTCACTGCTATTCATCTCATTTCAAGTTTCAGCCAAGCTTCACAACCGCTCTCTGCCTCTCCATGTTCTAGCCTTTTCGTGCACAATTTGCATGCATGCTTCAATTTGTTTCGGTATGGTTGGTTGGTTGGTTGGAAACTATGTTACCCAGACTAGGCACTAAGTACCGACTGGGATGCATATCCCCGAGTATTGGACTCGGCTATTTCATGAAAAAAAAAAATATATATATATATAATTTTGATGTGTCCAACTGCCATACCCGTGTCTAGTGTCCGGCATGGGTATGTGAGGGATTATGGATGTTTGATATTATGTTGTTACTGGTCACAAGTCTATAAAGTAGGATTGCAATATCGTATACGTGCCTTACTGGCGTAATGTAACGCTTGTCCAGTCCGTCTAACACTAATTAGTTTCAAAACTGAGTATTGCTAAAGTCTGCTCTGTAATTTTACGTAGAAGTTTCAGATAAACTGACTAGTACAGTTTCCAGCTGAGTAGTGTAATCCATTTACTTGTTGGGACGTGATTGTAATGTGTTACCTTTTGGTTTCCCTGAAACATCATCATATTTCCATGTTCGTGATTAGCATTTTTTGTATATTTTAGGAATTTATTAAGTTATATTAATTACTACTGTTCTTGTGATTATGCTAATTATAAGATAACACAAGGTAAACATGACCAGAGCTCTTTTATCCGGGATTGTGTTAATGAATAGTATGATTTTAGAATATTGGATAATTAGATACCCCAAAGCTTATGAACTAGTGGCGGTAATTCTATTGGAATAATATATTGAAAATCTTGCTTTAATTTTCAGCTGAAAGGCAGTGCTTCTCCTTTTTATTTATTCTTTACGCATCACTCCGACTGACCGTGTATATCTGCAGTCTTTTGCTCCTTCGTCGTTATGGCCGGTGAAGACATATCAGTAGTATGCTATTGGAATGGAAGGGTTACTTCAGGTTCTCGTGGAGTTTCTGATGAAGGCGGTACACGGAAGCTCATCAGAGTTAACACTAGAACCAACTATACTGATTTGGTGGATGATTTGTATACTGCCACAGGTTTCAATCGACTAGTGACTGCCATCAAGGTTACGTGTAGGTATACAGTTAATCTTCAGGAGTATATAGCTCTACCTGTTGAAGATAGTGACTCTCTAAGTATAGTATTCGATGTGACAAAGCGACCAGAAATTATAAGCTTAGAATTTTATTTGGAAGCCACCTCCATAAGTATTAATGAGAAAATCAGTTTTTCGTATTTAAACTTGGATGGAAGTAGGGAGGTGAAGGAGGGATCTTCTGAGAGGATAATGCCTGTAAGTAATTATCAATTGGCCGAAGAGAAGCTGGGTGAACTAAAAGATGACGGAAATCTGAAGTCGGGTCCAAAGAGGAAGAGGAAGGGCGTGGAAGGCGGGTCTGGTGTCAGTAAGACGAGGGGAAATGACAAACATCAGAAAGAAGTAACCCAAGAAAATCGATGGACGAAAACCCAATTGAAAGATGGAAAGGAAGTGGGTGGTCATAACTTCGGGCCAGAGAAAGATCCAGACAAAAACCAGAGAAAAAGGTGCAGGGAGAATCCTTCGGAAGATGGGGTTGAGGAGAAAGAAGATGAGGTAAGTAATGAGAGCGGAGTTGAAACAAGTAAAGGAAGTACTCTTGGAAGTTGGAACAAAGAGAGATAGATGGGGAAATCCATCCAAGTCAAAAGAACGAAGTGTGCTCGACAAAAATGTAAATGATGCTGTTTTTGTTATTATTATTGGCATTCATAACATTTCAATGATCTAGTTTTTCATTATTCTTGCTTACACCCTGCCTCCATGTTTGGATTTGATAGGGAAAGATGAGTGGTTCTAAGATGTGTCACCAGTGCCAGAGGAATGATAAAGGGAGAGTAGTGCATTGCACCAAGTGTAAAACTAAGAGATATTGTGTACCTTGCATGACTACATGGTATGTAACCTTTTACTTATGTCATTCAATTCTCTGGGTTTTCTTTCCTTTTCTTTTGCTTTCTGTTTGAGCGAATAGACTTGAGCGGAAATGTATGGACTACAAGAGCAGTTTTCATGTATCGTAACTTTTCAACACTCAAATTATTATTACCACCGTGAGGCGTGGATTTTAATATTACCATCCATAACAACTATATCAAAGTCAGAGGTGCTGCTTAATCCGCTTCCTATTATACAAATTTTCCATGTAGAGGTGCAGATAAACAGTCAAATTTGTATACACTTTCTATGGCTGTGTTTTGAAAGTTACATGAACTCAGGTACCCTCTGATGCCGGAAGAGGCTTTTATTGAAGCTTGTCCTGTTTGTCGTAACAACTGCAATTGCAAGAGTTGCTTGCGGATGGAGAGGAAAATTAGGGTTGTTTTTACGTAATTTTAGATTTTATCTTACGTTGTTTCATTTAGCATGCCAGAAACTGCTGATGCCAAAATGTTTTCATGTGCACTCTTCTTTTTTTTTTTTTTAATATCGTGAAGTACTCGAACAACTTGAAGGCGGAACTCAGTTCTGCAGTGAAGATGCAGTACTCTTATTACATCCTTGGAAAGCTTCTGCCTTACTTAAAACAATTCCAAGAAAAACAAATGATGGAGAAGGAAATGGAGGCTAAGATACAAGGTATTTTCTTGTCGTTATTGGTGGTTGAGAGCTCAGTGGTTCTTTGAGCAAAGTCAATTCTTAGATTTTTGACCACTTTTTGCTTGCAACTTGCAAATGTTGCAAGTAACATGCACATGCTGATGAATTGAATGAAAGTAAAAAAGAACGTAAATGTAAATCTGGTTATAGATAGTCATTAGAACGATGAATTGTTGTCTTCTTATCTGTTACAAAATCTCAGTTCTTTTATAGTGATTTGTAACTCAATTTCGAACTGTTGTTAGGGTTTGATGGGTATATATCCTGGCTGGTGATTTGATGATAATCAATGGTATATTGTTTTGAGAGAAAGAATTTTTGTTTCCTATGACCATATATGATGTGAAGGGATCGCAAAATATAATTTGATTTGTTGCCGGTATGGGTGTAGCATACATGAGTTGTATATATTTTATGGTGAATACACTTAATAAAAGATTTGCTTTGTTATGTGTCTACTCCTAAATGTGTTCTAGAATAAAATTTATACAGCTATCCAATCTTCTCAAATTTAAACAATCTATTGGTCAGGGATACCAGTTTCAGAGATAAAGCCACATCTGTCAAAGTACGAGCAGGATGAACGCCTTTACTGGTAGATTTTAGTGTTACTCATATGTTATGATCAATTTATTCTTGAACAGGATCTTCGGGTTTGACATAGTGTTTATTTATGAATCCATGCAGTGACTACTGTAAAGCTTCTATTGTTGATTTACACCGGAGCTGCCCCGAGTGCTCGTATGACCTATGCCTTGCTTGTTGCCAGGAGCTCAGAAAGGGATACCTTCTAGGAGGTGATGAGGAATTGCTCATTAAATAATATAGATTGTGTGTTCAAGTATTTACATGGTATCAGTTCTGCTAATGGCACTTGAGTTATTAATGAAAATTTTGTGATGAAACAGTTGAAGTTATTGCAAGGAATCCCGATGAGTTAAACGATAAATGGAGATCCACAGAAGCTGGTAGCATACCGTGTCCACCGCAGTGGGCACGGGGTTGTGGTAAAGGAATTCTAGAATTGAAGTGCATCTTTCATGGCAATTGGGTCTCTGAGTTGTTGTTGAAAGCCGAAAAACTAGTCAGTAGAGCAGAGGTTAAACATGTGTCTGAAAATTGTGAGCAGAAGTGCTCTTGTTTGAAGAACTTGGGCGAGAGTGGAAGTTACAGTGATAAGATTTGCAAAGCATCTTCAAGAAAAGGCTTGGGGGATAATTTTTTGTACCGGCCAACAGCGAAAGATCTTAAGCATGATGATTTAGCACATTTTCAATGGCATTGGTCTAAAGGTGAGCCCGTCATTGTCAGTGATGTATTTGGGACTACATCGGGTTTGAGCTGGGAACCAATGGTTATGTGGCGTGCTTTTCGTGAGATAACAAACAGTAAGCGTGAAAGATCACTTGATTTAACTGCTATAAATTGCTTGCTTTGGTGTGAGGTACATTACGTTCACTTGTCTCCTAAGCAAAGTTTGTGAGAATTGATTTGTTGTGAGTATGAAATTGTTTAAACAATTAAGTGTCCGATCTCCTAATTTGCCTATTGCACTTCCGTTAAGTCTTCAGCTTTTTCATGATTTCTTGTTTTATGAGTATATAAGTTTATAAGTATGAAAGATGAATAAATCAGTACTTCAATGACAAACAGGTCGACATAACTGTGTACCAATTTTTCAAAGTGTATTCAGAAGGACGATTTGAAAGTAATGGGTGGCCTCAGCTTTTAAAGTTATTGGATTGGCCACCATCTAATTTGTTTGAAGAACGGCTACCTCGTCATGGTGCTGAGTTCATCAATTGCTTGCCTTTCAAAGAATACACACATCCCCGCAGTGGGTACTTGAACATCGCTGTGAAACTTCCAGAGAAGTCTCTGAAGCCTGATATGGGGCCAAAAGCTATGGATTTGCCCAGGAATTGGGACGAGGAGATTCTGTTACAAAGTTGCACTGCGATACGGCTGATGGATTATGCTATCTTCTTTAATTTTGTGTATTTTGGCTGTTATTTAATGTCCCTTATATATGAGTTCTCCATTCTGCACTGTAGGTGTACGTTTTGACGCATACTGAGAAGGTAACTTTCGACCGTGAGGAGCTTTCGGCTATCAAAGAGTTGCAAAAGATACATGCCCTTGAGGATGAAAAGGAACTCTATGGAAACGGGCAGATGCCTAATGAAAGGATTCAATGTGAGGGAAACTCTCTTGAGCCAGTGAAGGTTGAGAGAAATGATAATTTCGAGACATCAAGTGACGATCAGCAGAATATTTTAAAATTTTCCGCAACAGGTGCAGACGTGCATAGAAAACAGGAAAAGTATGACGCATTGTTTCCAGGAAATCTATTAGAAAGTTTTCCAGACCCTAAAGGTGGTGCCCTGTGGGATATCTTTAGGCGGCAAGACGTGCCAAAACTGGAGGAGTACATAGATGATCACTTCAAGGAGTTCAGGCATACTGATTGCAAACCATTATCACAGCTTGTTCATCCTATCCACGATGTAACTGTTTATTTGAATGCGGAGCATAAAAGAAGACTCAGAGCAATATGGTTAGTCTTACCTGCTTAGCATGGCTACTTTAAACGACTGTTCAAAAGAATAGTGCATAGGCTCATTTCTTTCATTATTTATTCTTGTGTAGGGATTGAGCCGTGGACATTCGTTCAGAAATTAGGGGATGCTGTACTTATACCTGCTGGCTGCCCCTATCAGTTTAGAAACTTAAAGGTAGAGTAGCTTGTGTGCCTGTCCTTGATCCTCGATTTGTTCGAGTGTATTAGACTTACAGATGGGACCTCTATCTCCAAGTTCTATATATTTGCTTCCCCCGTTTTCATTATTTTAAAGGATTCTAATTCTTTGACTCTGCAAATAAACATAACTGAAGCTATAAAATAGGAAAAGTAATGATTGTCAAGCAAATCTCTCAATCTATTTCTTTTTTCCCCTCCATTTGTGTAATTAATTAAACCACACTTAAATTTAGAGAGTACTGCCCATTCGGAGGTCGAACCGACAACCTATTTCCTAGGAGAGTCTTGTGGTGCTCTAATTAGCCTGTCAGTATACATCGCTGTTGGACTTTTAATTTAATCTCAATTACATCAAATTTCTTCATAAAGAGGTCAATCTCTTAACCAGCAGTTCTTTTAGTTGTTCTCTGTTTTTGTTGACATTCTTCTCGTTGGTCTCTTTCTATCAGTCATGCACAAAGATTGCTCTCGAGTTTGTTTCGCCAGAAAATGTTGGAGAGTGTATGCGGTTGACTGAGGAATTCCGTCTTTTACCAGAAAGTCACCAGGCTAAGGAAGATAAGTTAGAGGTATGATTTATTTCATGCATGTGCACATATCCTATATGCAAAAGGTGTCTAATTCCTACCCGATTGATAGCCAATTGTTACTTGCCTGGACTGAAGCCTGTAGTGATTCTAATTCTCCGACTTCTGCACCCTGTTTGCTTCACGGCTGACTTGCCTTATTGAATTTATTCGTCGAACGACTGCAGTTTGTTCTGTGAGAGACGAGTATTCACAAGCGCATACCATTTTCTTATAATGTACACATGTTACATAAATTAGACATACGTACGCCTACTATGTTTTGTACTTTTCCAGTACTCACCATTTTCTAATTACTTCATCCCTTTGCATCTAACCTTATGTGCCAAAAAACCCAACCAGTTACGGTCAGTAATTATTTGTAGAATCCGGAGCTTGAACATGCCCATTTTTGAACTTGTTTTCTCTTATGTGAATTGTTTTACACGAATGAAATACCTCATAAAATGTACTTCATGTGAAAGTTGCTTCCACACTGCAATGCAATTGAAGAAGATGAGTCCTTTATTCCCATTTACTTTTTTGTTGACAGGTGAAGAAAATGATTCTTCATGCAATCGACCAAGCCGTGAAGGATATAGAGACAATTTCAGGGCTCAACTAGAGATGGTATGCATTCTAACTTTAATCTCCGTCAACCTAGTCGTTATCTTTTCGTACGATACATAAATAATTTCGGTCTTCTTCATCATGCTTTTTCTTTATCTCATCTGGGAATATATTATCATGACTCCTCGCCATGATCTGAATTTCTCGACTCGGGAATACCTAGGGAAGGAATTTATTTGTGTTAATGGCCTCCCTCAAAATCATATTTCTCGAGTTACTTTTCATGATAAGGCCTACCTGTGTGTACTTTCCGCACATTGATTTTTGGATTGGATGTTCAATTACTCCATGTGCTCGATAATTAAAGGAGCAAGATTTTATACAAGCTGAATCGGATTTCTTGGCTCGATTGATTCACTAGCAGATTAAGGCTGATGATTGGAACGCTCTTCACTAAGTTTTGCATAGTCAATCTGCTCGTGATGCTTAGAGAAGTTTGTGTTCAAGCAGAAGTAGTGCTGCTTTCGTCCACCCGAGGAGCTGGAAGCGTTCCGGTCGGAACTTGGAGCTTTCCTGGAGAAATGCATGCCTAGCTACCTCCTCTTCACACTCTTTTAGGAGGAACCAAACCTTGCAAGGCCTTGGGTTTAATTATTGTATAGCTCATTTAGAGTCTAGATTGATCCTAGGTTTTACTTCTATCATGCTGTTGTCTTGCAGTAATACTCTTTTGTATATGTATCAGCAAACTTGGTGTTAGTATAAAAACTTATGATGTGATTATCTCTAGGAGCAGCACTTATTTAATTAATTTAATATGTTTAATCAAAAGCTCAAAGATACATTTATCCATAAAGTCATCCACTCTCCACTCGTGTGGAATTTAACATCCACAACATCTATTATCAACACTATAAACCTGATTTAAGCAGCAATTTCCCACTTCAAACACACAGCATTATAGGTTTAAACGAATTTTGGCTCCTGTGACACTACCGGAGTTCCCTTGTCCAGTCGGAGTTTTTTCCAGCTTTTCAAGAGAAAATAGTGCTTCCGGTGTTTCCAGACAATTTTGCTACAGCTTCTTTTAGAAGAGTAGCTAAACTACTAGTTCGCGTTACAATGGAACGCTGATCAACTTTGCTCATGTTATCAATCCAGTGTAGCTTTGTGTGTTGACTGTTAGATACTTGATACCTGAAAAAAAGATGTAGCTTAGACGAAGAAGGTAAAGATGCAAATACAAGATGTAAGCATGTTAAATTTCAGTAGTTGGCCTATTGTCATCATACTTGAGACATTTTTGCTACGGAAACAGTCTCTTTACGGGTATGACTGCGTACATCTTAACCTCCTCATACCTTGCCTACGGACGAGAATTGGGTATGTTTGGTTTGGTTAAAGACATTTTTGCAACAGCGCACCGGTAACCGTACGGTGGCATGAAGAATAGTTAACCACCTTAAAAGGCAGAAAAGGTACTAGCGGACGAGCATGAATGACACTTGGTGATCTCTAGAAAACAGCTTCAGATAAGTTTGGCAGGTGACTTCCCAGGACTCTTTGATTTGGTGCAATCGAACCTCTTTCAATTGAATATACAGGGCTTAATAAGTGCAGACTCCAAAATCAGTATCAAATTCATGATCACATAATAGAGAATTTCTGATGACACCCAAAAAATGTTATAGTTTCCCATTTTATATTCTTTGCATCCTTTTTCATCTTCAAAATGCGATGAGAGGACAGGGGAAATGCATACCAGTCCTACTTGAACCTCGAAATTTTCTCAATATCCTCAACAGCGTTGTTCATCGCATGAAGTATCATTTTCTTCACCTTCAATGGAAAAAAAACAGATTTTAAGTAACTTGACTCATCTATTTCATTCTTGTACAAGCACATGACTCCGGACTAATTTGCGCACATAAATGTCACTGAGAATGTTTTGTCAAAAAACAATATTAGAAATAAGAAAAACAACTCTCTGTACTTAAACACGGGTCTATCCAAGATTCCAAATTGGAACATACAGTTTATCTTTCTTTGGGTTATAACAAGAAACCGTAGTCCACATGATGAATGAGAGAGTTACCAGTGACAGACAACTGAAATACTCATAAACCTTCGACATTGATATTGCTTCGTCCACAATCCACATACAGAGACAAGTTCACTGATATGATTAAAGGACAGACACCTATAAATCTAAAACACTAGACTTGAATCATTTAAAATCTTGGTTCAGACCAGTAAATTAGAAATTAAAATACACATCCACCTTTAAGCGTAGTTTGATATAAGCTTTGGCCACATACACAAACAAGTCTTATACATGTGGTTGGAAATCTAAAACACTAGAGTCCTGAGAATATAATCGTTTAAAGTTTTCGTAGAGACGAGTAAAGTTGACTGAGTTGCACAGGAGTTAACATGCGCGAAAAGGTGAAATCTTACCTCTAATCTATCCTCTTTACCCCTGTGACCTTTCGGCAGCACACGGAATTCCTCAGTTAACCAAAGACACTCCGACACTTTCTGGGGAGACAAAGTCAAGTGCAAGCTTTGTGCATGACTGACTAGAGCACCGGAAAAAAAAAGAAATGTTACCCAAGATAGAAACGAATAAGCAACTTGTAGCGTATAGAGTTGTACTTGTTATAATCATTACATTCAGCGTACACATGCAAATTCTACAGATATAAAAAATAACATTGCACTACCAAGATAGGGTTTCATCAAGTTACAAGCTACATTAACTACACTGTCCATTGTCCTTTTAAATGGAAAATTATCTACTCATATTATATTCAACTCATGTACAAAGTCTAGGAGTGGAATAGAATTGCCAAGAATTATGTGAAGGTCATGCTATGACTCAGCTCACCTGATAACCTAGTGCAGCATGATAAGCGGTGCAAATAGAAGTGGAAAGGCATTTCATGCAAAGAAACTGGAGATTCAAATATTCTGTAGTCTATGTTCCAAATCCAACCTAATGCCGCAGACGTTCTTCCTAAAATGTTGTAATTGAGTAAGTTTATTTTCGTTTATTTTATATATTTGGGATAAGTAGACTAGTATTTCAAAAGATTGTATTTTCTTTCCTATTATTTTCTTCTTTTGTCCTTTATTTTTATCTTGTGGCAAGTACGGACAGGGAATGTTTGAATCCCTTAATGAGAAACTCGGATGAAGTAAAGAGATTCTGCAAATCAAAGGATGTTATCAAAATTTTAAAACTAACGCGTTTGATATGATTGATATCAGATATGAAGATTCTTTTATGTTAATCATTTCCTATGTTCATATATTGAGCACTAAAGGAAGAAATTAGAGTAAGCTTAACAAGTTGAAACGGGGGGGAATATTAAAGGACATAGATCATTAAGTTCTCTATGATACGAAACACATCAATACCTAACAAAATTACTGTTGGAAATTGTTTCTGCAATTCTTCCAGGATCAGTATTTATAAAATTGTTATTTTATTACAACAAACCGAAAGATTACAAGTTTAGGCGCTTATTACAACTTTT